>SNQJ01S0187239.1:0-14207 GCA_010110895.2 Picea sitchensis | reverse complement strand
ATTTCAATAAAAATGGTAAACATTGAATTGGTAAGAATATATTGCACAATTCACCTAAATGGTAAACATTAGATTGGTAAGAACATATGGTAAGAACATATTGTACAATTCACCTTAAAACATATTTGTTTGTTTTTATTACTTATAAGTAATAAATTGAAGAATGATAAATTTATATACTTCATTGTTGAATGATAAGGTTAATACTAATTTGTTTAATCAAAATTAAACCTTTTTAAAGGATTGTTTCCACCTTTCACCGATCGAAGAGATCATCTTCAAATATATATATTTTCACCTCAAAATATATTTGTTACCCACCTTTGCTAATTGTACATTTAAGCTTTTATAACTGTAAGCTTCACTTTGTATTTTGTTTTTATATTAAATTATGTATCGATAAATCGTATTTATAAAACCTTGCTAATAGTAGATTTAACATTTTTTCTAACTCTAGATTTCACTTTTATTTTGTTTTATACTAAGCTATGTATTTGTAGAACATTTTTATGACACCTTGCTAACAATAGAATAATAGATTTAACACTTGTTAATTGTAGATTTCATTTTATTATTTATTTATATATATAGAATAATAGATTTAACACTTGTTAATTGTAGATTTCATTTTATTTTTTATTTATATATTAAATTATGTAGTAGTAGATTTTATTTTATTTTTTATTTATATATTAAATTATGTATTAGTAGATTACTTTTAGACTAGGTTGTGAGTATTGAACTTTTGTTTATTGATACCATACTCTATTTATGTGGAAACCATTGTCTTTACTTAATTGCTTAATGTAAGTTAAACACATAGTCATGAACTTACTACTTATGGTGGCACATTATTTATATTGCTTGATTACGGATAAGGTTTAGTTATGAGCTTGTGAGAACTAGTAAGGTCTTAAGATTGATTCCACAAATAAATATAGGTCAAAAGAAATAAACGATACACAATTTGTTTTTCATATTGATTATTCAAGGTGGAAGGTAATTTTAGTCTACAAAGTTCAAAGATTTTTTTATATTCAATAGTGGATTCAATAGGTAGATTATAATAATTGTGTGGTTATATACACATTTTAATTTTTAAATGCTTTAGAAAATCACATGCAAAATGAAAAAAAAAAAGTGACAAGAAGAAAAATAATCCTCCAAAAATAAAAGTTCTTTTTATTTGAATTCAATTTCCAACAATAATTTTTTGTATTTAAATTCAATTTCCAACAATGAATCTCAAGATATGAAAGGCAATATTTGAGTGATAGGGAGTGGAGAAAGTAGCATGGTTGTGGTTTTGAACCTTGAATATTTTGGTCCTGTTAAAAATAGTACAGTTGAACAACCAAGTAGTGGGTAGTTTTAGTTTTGTTTTATTTGTAAATGTGGTTGGATAGCCAAGCAACTGATAATTTCAATTTTGTTTTATTTTCAAATACAGTACCATAACCAAACAATAGATAGTTGTAATTTCATTTTTATTTGTAGATAATTTGAATTGTTCATAGTCCTAAGGGAATGTTTAAGCTATTCCATTTGTGTATATATAAATATGTACTTTAATGTGTAGAATAAAAGTAGTGTTGAGGTTCGCTATACACATTTGAAATTTTTCTACATGTTGGAGCGACATAATTTTCTTATTCTTTAATTTGATATCAAAGCCGTATAGCCTACATCTTTGAAATATTTCGTTTTGTGTATATATTGATTTGATTTTTATATAGTAGGTTCAATAATTTGATAACTACCCATGTGTTGTAGACAATTTATCTTTGTGGTGGTGTTTTTAAATATGACAATTTATCTTGTGGGCATGTTCTTGAATATTAAGATTNCTTTTGTGTATATATTGATTTGATTTTTATATAGTAGGTTCAATAATTTGATAACTACCCATGTGTTGTAGACAATTTATCTTTGTGGTGGTGTTTTTAAATATGACAATTTATCTTGTGGGCATGTTCTTGAATATTAAGATGTTTGTTAGCTACATTTTTCCATAGCTAGTATTGTTTAAGGAGTTATGCTCTAGACATTGATGACATGCCATAGATCTTGATGCAAATTCTTATTCATAATGTGGGTGCATGTAGGTTATATGCATTTTTTATGTGTTTTATGATTCCTAACCTTGGAAACACCTAAATTATATACAATTAACAAGATCTTACGTTCTCATCTTTCAATAGGAAGTGTTAGGTTCAAGGGTTATGCATTCTTGTGAAGTTTGAACAATGTGCATAATTCATTGATAACATGTAATGTAATGTGAGTCTATTCCATGACTGCCTACAATAGCTCTATTATATAGGATATTAACGCAAACAACATGATAGGGTTATAAATACAATTCACATTTTTCTCTTTTATTATTTATTAGAAACATATTTTTATCAAAACAATCCCAGGTAATATTTTGGTTTCATGTCGAATTTTCCAAAAATAGTTGAATTAACCTATGCATTGTTTCCTCCCCATCAACTAGCCATGAAAACAAGAAACCAAGAGGCATCACCAGAAAAAACCACAATAATAATCTCCTATGTGCACACAACACAAATAATTATGTGATACACATACATGCTAAGAACTAAGAATCCCAATCATGTGCTAAGCACTAAGAATCCCTATCATTCCTCCCAACAATACAAGCATTGGCCTCCAATGCCTTTAGAAGAGAGGGCAAGTGTTGTTACATCTAGTGATGANATGTGATACACATACATGCTAAGAACTAAGAATCCCAATCATGTGCTAAGCACTAAGAATCCCTATCATTCCTCCCAACAATACAAGCATTGGCCTCCAATGCCTTTAGAAGAGAGGGCAAGTGTTGTTACATCTAGTGATGAGAAATCCAATGAACATGATGTGGTAGATGACATTGCTCAGAAACAAGGTAGGAAGTGGTGGATCTCTAATGAGTTTGGTGTGTCTTCATGTCAAAATCTTGATCTCTAATGAGAATAAGATGAAAATATGGAACAATATCTATAGGATGATTGATCAAGATCTATGTTTCCAATGTTGACTCATGATATGGTTTTAGAAAATCAGCATTTACAACATCATGAATTGCTAATTGAGTTGGAAGATCAAGGTGAAAATCATTCTCAAATGACTGCAAGATGATGGAGTAGGGGTCATACTGAATGGGTTTGACCTTAGTCTATGCTTTTTCATGAAACTAACATTTTTCCAACTAAACCACAATTTGTCACCAACTTGAAAATGGTGTGGTACATGTTGTCGATCCATGAGTTATTTCAATTTTTTAATTCTCTTGAAGAATTTGGTTGACTTTGGCTTGGAGAGGATGCAAGTGTTGAAAAAAAGGATGTGCCTTATCTTTCTCTTTTTGAAAAAGTGAAGTAGTTGGAAAAACAAACGATAAGGGAAATTCATAGGAAGCCAAAGGTTGAAAACCAAGATAGACCTAAAATGGTGAATGACTCATGGAGGAGTGTATTGTTCGATTATATGCATGCTCAATGTGGGTAAGACTCAAATCCCACTTGGATGGAGAAGTGTGGTGACAAAATCGAAGACTTTGGACTAAGGTATGGTTAACCATTCCAATTTGACCTTCAACCTGTGGATGAAAGGTAGTGGAAAAATTAAGAGAGGTTCTTAATATATTCCAAAGGGAATGCCAAAAATGACACATAAAACATAAGTCACGATTAAACACAATATTGGCGAGGAGGCTGAAGAATCGCCAAAAAAATTCAAAGAATAGTTGGGCTAAATCACTCGTAGAATTAGTTTTGTGACATGGAATGAACTTAGCCATTTTAATAAATCTATCAACAACTGCAAAATTACATTTATGGTGTCAAATGGTCATGGAAAGCCACTAACTAGATCCATGGAAATGTTCTCCCACAAATGGATAGGAATGGGTAAAGGGAAACTCAAACCAAGCTTTTGTTAGCTAGTTTGGATCGAAGAAGAAAAAATGCATAATGCCTAAAAAAATGTAGAACATGTCACTGCATGTGAGGCAAGTAGAAGGAGCATTGTATATGATGAAGAGTCTTCTACTTGCCAAAGTGTCCCCCATAGAGAGTAGAATGTGTCTCGTTGAGAAAAGAGGGATGATGATCATGGCACACGTAATTTGTCAAACTTGTTCAATAATCATTCCTTGATATGAAAATATTGCAAAGGAACTAAGTTTGAAGATGTTGCTTGTTGGAGACTTTTGTAAACTTGCCCAAAATATGAATCATGTAGATACTATGAAGCCCAACTTTGATATCCCATATTTGAAGTGGTGACACCAATCAAGGAATGAACTGAAGGAGGCAGACTCAAGTAATCTACCACCATATTTGTGTTTCCCTTTTTGTACTTGATAACCACACGAAACTATTGCAAACATGATGCCCATTTCATATGCCTAGCTTCTTCACTTTTCTATTGAGATTGAATAATTTGCAAAGGTAAATGATCAATATGCACAATAGTTTATTTTCCCATGAGATAGTGTCTCCAATATTTGATAGTTTGAACCAATGCATACAACTCTTATCATAAGAAGAGTAGTTTCTTTTTGTTTCTAAATATTTTTAAGAATGATAAGCCACAAGATGACCATTTTGTGTCAAAACTGCTCCAAGTGCAAATCATGAAGCATTCGTCTTAATTTAAAAAGGTTGTGAGAGATCAGGCAAGACAAGTACAGGTGCAATTGAAAATCAATATCATTCTTTGTCAATTGATGATGATGATGATTAACATCCACTGAGACCGAATTGGTCTATCATACCTTAAGAGGGTAAAGGTGAGACAATTCTAGAAAAACAAGGATGAATTTATTGAATTTCACAAGAGCAAGAAAACTCCTTAACTCGGTGAGAGCATAAGGAATAGGCCAATTGAGGAGATCATTGGCCTTAGTAGGATCCACCCTAATTCCATGTGCATCAATTATAAAACCAAAAAAATAGATTGGTGTTTGAGCAAAAGAACACTTAAAGAGATTAGCCACATTGTAACGTCCCCATCATTACAACTACAAGTTACGTACAACAAGTCAAAAAAAAATTGTAAGATTTTTTTTAAGCTACAATAGGAAAAATAAAACATCAATAAACAAGGTGCTTGAGGAATCATTGGCAGTACTCAATATATAATATAACATTTCCATTTTTCTCAGGCAGCCTGTAGTCTACTACAATCATGTTAAGAATTCATGGCGCAATAAAAGTTGTTAATTCCTCAATCGTTAGTACATTGATGATGCATGCATGGGTTGTTAACCCGTCAAATGACCACATAAGTGAAGGCGTAGGGTGAACGACTGCATGCACCCGTTGCATGAGGAAACTTAAATGAAAACCAAAAATTAATCATCACCTAGAGTTTAGGCACGAGAGTATCTTCAATTAATTCGTTGCACAAGATCTAAGGTCTGACAATCAATCACAACTTAACAACTTATCCCGCAAGTAGTCTAAAGCCTCTAACTCATTCATTACATCTCAGTTTCGCTGTGCACGAGGCATCTAGGGATTATCATCACTTACGTTAAAATTTCGTGCGCAAGAACCCTAAATTCTAATCTATCTCATCATCAACATGGACTGTGCCAGAAAATCTAAACCACAATTCAGCAAGCATTACTTTAAGCTCGGGCGCAAGGCGTCATTCATTTAACTTGGTGCGCGCATTCCATATATTACTATCACTCTTGATACTGCAGTTTTTGGGTGCATTTGCATATCCATTATTAGTGGCGCAACGACTTTAATTACTAAGATAACATCATCGTACAAGGTAACCAAGGTTAGTGACCACCTAAAGTGATGCATTCCTTTACAGAGGGTAACATACCATTCCACAGTTGACAAGGGGGAATGCCCCAACACAAGCGTTGAAGGTACAAATTAATGGGAATACAACCATAAGCCACATGGTACAATTTAAATTGGCTTACAACTTAAAGTTCATCACCAATTTGGTTGGATTCCAGCACAATATGCATGCCATCATTTATGCATATAAATAACACTAAAGGTGAATGCCCTTAGTTATAAATAATAACAATGAAGGTGACTGCCATCTTTTAATTAAAGTGAAATTCGTCTCTTAAACATAATTAACAAGGAAAGTGACAATCGCCCCTTCTTAAAAGGTGAACACCATCATTATACCGCAATTTTTAAAAGTCAAAAGTAATTCGTTGTCTATCATTAAATTGGTTGTCTATAAAATATGATTGGGATGTCTAACATTTAAAAAACAAATCGCTCATCAATGCTCAACACAATTCCTGGTAATTCGCTCACAAAGAAATTGTTGTCAATAAAAGATTTAAGGGAAATTGTTGGGTTGACAACAATCTAGCTGAAGATTCATAACTATTATTGTGTCTAAAGTTAATCGCAGTCAGCAGCCAAATCGCTGGCGATTATCATGGTTGTCTTTTAAATATTGTATTGCTAGCGTATGTGATGTCCATACAATGTTTAAACTCGTTGTCCTTATAATGAGACAGCGAGGTTGGTAATGACAAGTAATGGCTGCTTGTGATGTAATGGCTGCTTGTGATGTAAATGATTTATATCTGTAATATAAATCGAGTTAATTTCTCGTTGGAAAAAAAAACTCGTTGTCCTTATAATATATAAATTGTTGTCATAGAATTGAATATACAGAATCGTTGTTTATCAAATAATTCCCAGTCTAACAATCAAGTCGTTGTCATTCCCATGTATAAGAAAAACGCTGACATATTCTATCCTGCACTTAAAATGAAAACGTTGTCTACCATTCACAAAAACGCTGACATTACTTATAATAAATTGTTGTCAGGCATTGGAGTAAACGCAGGCGTAGCAGACATTCAGGTAAACGCATACATAGCAAGTATTAAAGTAAACACAGTCATAGCATAAAGATTTCTTGTCAGGCATAAGTAGATTCTGTGGGTTTTATAAAATCGTTGTGTAGAATTGCAGCCACATGTAGATTCTCCATGGTAAGTAACTGGCTATACATTTCCATTCAAAATTAAATGATATTCAATATCATTCAATCAACGCTAATCAATGAAAACAATTCGCGGACACAAGTATAATTTCGCAGAGTAGACATGTGTAGATTCGTTGACATAAATCGCATAGCTTGTAAAAGTAAAACGCTAGCATAACAAATGGTATCGCTGGCACAAGATGAAATCGCAGAGCAAAATTGCCAGAGCCTTGGTGCAAAAATCCGAGCAAGGTGTACGAAAAGTGTAGGGTGGAAGCTGTAAAAATAGGGGATGGATGTTGGGTAAAATGCACAGAAACCAGTGTTGAATGCTGGAATTTGTGCCAGGAGAAAATCATGGTGGGAGGTCTTGTGATAAGCCCATGAAAATCGTGTAGTTGCATTTAAGGGGGCCAACGAAAGGCAGACAATCACTGTGTAGTTCACTATCCAAACTCAGAGTAGGAGAATTGTTGTGCATTATTATATAGCTGACTTTTACAAGAATAACAATAACATTATATTAAAGAAATCATCATATAAGTGAAATCGCACTACCACTATTTTAACAAGAAATAACAATAACACTATCAATCTCTCAATATAAGTGAAATCACAGATGCACAATAAGAAAATTCGAAGCCATACGCTTTAAGAAATTCATAGTCAATATGTGTGATTTCGCAATCAACAATTAAAGTGCAGTCTGAAGGGAAAACGATGTTTGTATGCAGATATAAATAATCAATGACTACACAATGACAAATTCAATCCAGTCTTACAGTTAATTAAGGCTACTGTCATAAAACACAGCCAATATATAAATTAAAACGTTGTCATTCACCCATCAATAATGCTGATATTTTTCCAATCAAGAGTTGGGAACCGTCATTAAAATCGCAGAGAATAAATGACATCCAAAAACATAGAGGTGATATAAAAACACAGAGGGTAGTAAGTTGTTCGCAGAGAGAAATGATAAACAATACGCAGAGGTATTCAATCGCAAGAAGGCGCAAGACAATCATTCAACCAGGAACAATCAACGCAGAGATAAGAAAGGGGTAGACCGTTGGGCAACATTATCCTTCGCTCATCATCCATGCACAGAAAAGCAGGGCATTATAATCTATAGGTCTATGAACCCCAAAGTGACGATCGTCAATTCGGCTCCTGGTCGACTACTCAGGCATGGATTGATGATCTAGGAATAAGGACAAAAGATAAAGCACAATCTCTTTATAATAATCAATAAAACAAAACAGAACAATCATAGCAATCATGGATCTTGTTGCCAAGGAAATCAATTCAAATGCAGCGAGCGTAAAGCTATGATGACTTTAAGTTCTCGATTAAAAATGCTAAGTAAAACACATTTCTTTACATAAAAAAAGTACAGTAATGAAAGTGCAAGAACAATATTAATCTACCATTCAAAATAAATGCATGTGTACCGTAGCCCAAGGCGACAACTCCGAGTCGTTTTCCCGCGCGCGCTCCGTCCATCTCCTGCTTTCCGACCAAAGTGACTTCACCGATACCTCCCAACCAACATTAGGGGTACTCTTCTTCCCCTGAGCCCCCCGAGCCATAAAGGGGCCACACACACTAAACCAAAGAACAAATAGCATCCAGCTCGCCTCGTAAGGTCGAGCTACCACTCGTTACCCGAGCTGGGTATCCCAACTCCCACAAGATAAGTCAGTCAAGACAAAAATTTTGTAGCGTAACATTACGCATAAAAGATCTGATTCACACTCCTCC
The DNA here is from genome assembly GCA_010110895.2 of Picea sitchensis. NCBI lineage: Eukaryota > Viridiplantae > Streptophyta > Pinopsida > Pinales > Pinaceae > Picea > Picea sitchensis. The sequence continues at coordinate 5,453 of SNQJ01S0187239.1, read as the reverse complement.
TCCTCCATCCTTTTTATAGAGGTTTTAAGTGATTTCTTTCCTAAATTCTCATTTAATTTCTTTTTCATTATTTTAATCAGCATAAAACCTCCCTCGTACACATGTCATCCATCACCCTAGTTGCACCAGAAATTAATTTCATTAGTTATTTAATTATTCTTATTTCCTTCACCCACCAAAAAACATTCCTAAAGACGCTCCTTGGTGTCCCAATATTCCCTTACACATTTTAAATGACTTACGCCTTTTCTAATTCCTAGTTGAGTTCATAATTAGTAAGTTCTTAAAGGCAAGATTCCTTACTAAGTTAGTCATTTAACTTTTTCCTTACGTTTCCCTTTTTCTTTATGTTTCCCCCTTTTCCCTTAGTTTCCTATTTCTTTTAAGTTTCCCTCTTTTCCCTTTTTATCTAAAACTCAAATTAGCAAGTGTAGAAAAACCACCTCTTTCTCTTTTTAATTAATAAAATTTAGTTAGCATATGTAGAAAAACAATCATTTCCTTTTTCAAAAAATTTAATCCCCCAAAGTAATTTGATTTTGATAAATTAATTGAATTTCTTACCCCCTTTTCGTCACACGTTTAATTATGATTATGATTATTATTATTATTATTATTTTACCACCAGTATCACTTAGACCTAGATTTTTATTTCCTAGGCTGGGTGACATTTTTATTAGGGAAATTGTTTTTAAATATTACTGATCACGTCACTTATTTTAAGGCCGACTAGGTTTATTCACTTACCCGTTGAAATCGTGACATTCCCTTCAAGATGCACTAGGTGCTCCAAGGGTGCCACTCACCTTTTTTCTGTTTTCCTTGTGCGACGTGCCCTTTAGGACGCACTACGTGCTCCAAGGGTGCCACTCGCCTCTTTCCATTTTCCTTGCGCGACGTGCCCTTCAAGATGCACTACGTGCTCCAAGGGTGCCACTCACCTCTTTCCATTTTTCTTGTGCGACATGCCCTTCAGGATGCACTACGTGCTCCAAGGGTGCCACTCACCTCTTGACTGACTTGGTAGACATCAAAAACCCCTGGAGTCAATACTCTGCCATGTGATCTTGTGGAAGACTAAGGGCCTCTAAGGAATAAGGCCCCTACCTTATTGCGCGCCCCTTAGAATCATCATGAGCAACTGTCACAATCTGCCCTCACAACATCGTGGGTCTTCTCAAACTAGGTAATCGTTAACCCACAGTTCGAACCATGGTGTGATTGCTAATAGGTTGTGGCAGGGCTATTGTCCACACCTCTCTCTCAAAGTCTTTGGTTTTCGTGCGTGACCCCTCTGCTCCACATGTGAGTCTGGTAGGCAAGCTATCGTCAGCCTGCATCATCAATGGATCATGTCAGCAAAATAATCAATCATCATAACATCTAATCAAATGTCCACATGTCATATCTACAACAATCAAACTCCAATAGTCCACTCCCTAACTCAATTTGGAGTCCAAGGGGTTTCATCGATGCCTCTGCATCCTCGAGGTCCAAAGTCCTTCACACTCAGGAGAACCGAGTCAATAGCACATGTCTATGTCAATACAACAAAATAACATGTCATCATATCCATAATGCCTCATAATCAAAATCAAACGCCCAAAAGTATAATAATCTGGAGCACTTGCAAGCAAGTGTCCTCAAAGAATAAGTTCGCTCAGTGCGCGCAAGAGCTGGATGTTACACACATAGTTGATTTTGTTGAAATATGTGAAGAACTTGTTCCAATTGTTGAAGATGCACCTTCCAAGTTTTGGAGAAAATAAGAATATCATCTAAATAGATGTCAACAAATTAATTGAAGCAATCTTTGAAAATATCATCCATTAATATCATAAAGGTAGTCGGGGAACTACTAAGCCCAAATGACATCACAAGCCATTCAAAAAGACCCATTTTGATTTTAAAAGATCTTTTCTAAGTATCTTTTTCTTGAACCCTAACTTGATGATATCCACTATTAATATCAATTTTAGTGAAGAATTATTTACCCAGAAGTTTATCAAGCAAATCATCAATGTGAGGAAGTGGATATTAATTATTTGTGGTGATTTTATTTAATGCCCAAAATCAACATAGAGATGCTAAGTCCCATGTTTCTTAAGTACAAGGAATATTGGTGATGCACAAGAAGAGATATTTGGCTTTATGAAACCTAAATTAGACAATAAATATTAAATTTTCCTTTTAATGTCATTACTTTGAATCATTCAAGTGTGATACAATGGTGCATTAGGAAGAGAGACACCGGGAAGAAGATCAATTTGTATGATTGATTTCTCTATGTAGGTCAAGTGTTGTAGGTTCTTGGGACACATTTGAACAAGATTGCAAAAAATGATTATGATCTGCATGTGGTGTATAAATCATGATATTTACTTGCTTTTCATGAGATTGAGACCTTATGAATATTAATGCTAGTGATGTTGTTTGATTAACTACTTTATGTGCCTGCTTGCAAGAGAGTACCAAATTAATTGTTTTTTATGTGCTTCTAATTAAATTATTTTTATTGTATTTTCGCAGTGTATATGTATTTTTTTTTTCATTGTGCTTCACGACGTGAAGCTCGCTATGTCCACAGTAATCCCCCCTGGAATACGGAGAACATAGGAGGTTCAAGTATTTCAAGAATATTTGGATTACAAAGAGCAACATGTCGCATAGATGAGACTCAAACCTCAGTGGGGAGGAGAAAACTCCTCACCCAAACCAATTGAGCTACAACCACTTGACTGTGTATATGTATTGCTATATGCATCATTGTAATATTTCATATCATACTAATAGGGATTACCAAGCAATGAACCACAACAATCCATATCAATCACATCACAAGTGACCTTATCCACACACTTAAGACCAAAATCAAATAACATAGTGTATGTGTGTGTGATTTGTGTATATGAACCATTATCCTTCCATCCAAGTGCATATGGATGAGGATGAAGATCCCACTAGCAAGTGCAACTTGCCAACGATGACATTTTCAATTAGATTTTTTTGTGAGCCATCATCGAACAAACTATCATGTGTGAGGTGCACATGTGTGACAAACAAATTGTCACACCCCTCTTGAGTAGGATTATGGTGCATCACAATAACCTTATTGAGTTGACCTTTCAACTCATCATAAGTCCTATCATCATTATAGGTCTCGATAGGAGCATCATTATCTCCTCGTTCTTGAGATGATACAATCAAATATTTCTTCTTCAATTTAAAACATTCGGACTTATCGTGTCCTTGTTTCTTATGAGAGACACAAAATTTGTCATTTTTCTTAGCATTAAAAGAAGAAGATGATGAAGAGTGATTTCTTGTTGTGGAAAAAGGTGTAGGCTTTGTGGGTTTTTTTCTATGCTTGTTGAAGGAGGATGAACATTGATAATTTTTACACTTATCAAAAAGCTTTTCTTTGGTCAACTATGCTTGATTGTATGCAACATCAAGGGTGGTGATCTCCACATACTTTAGCTAGCGATATAAATGTTCTTGCAATCCATTTTTAAACTCGAAGACAAGTTTATCAACTATATTATTAAGGTTGAGGAGAACTCACAACCGATTGAGCTAATGTATATACTCTTTGCACATGCATGTTGAATCCTTGTTGTAGGTGAAGCCACTTGATTTTCATATCTTGTTTGTATCTAAAAGGATAGAAGTGAGACTAAGGGCTTCCACAAACCCAGTCCAAGTGGTGATAGGATTTCAATTTACTGTATGTTTTGCAACCAGTAAGTTACTTGGAAAGCCCTATAAGCTTCAACTTGGCAAGCCCTACAAGCTTCAAATTAGCAAATATAACCTTCTCATACTAGTGGATTTGATTATAATCAAACCATGTATCTAGGTTGAGGATCCAATTGTTGAGCACTTCCAAATCTCAGTCTCCATTGTAAGTGGGCACCTCACAATTGGTGCACCAAGGAGATGGCTTGTTGAGTAAAATATCATTCACCTTATTGGTTAAAGAGGCAGTGATGTTGGCAAGTTCTACCACCCTTTCAACGAGCATAAGTGTTCCATGGCTCATGTAGTCGTTGTCTTTAAAGCAAGTGAAAGGAACACATTGCAACAATAGTTAGAAACCTTTTTTTCTTTTTTTTTTCTAAATTTACAAAAACAATCTTCCCTCCGAAGGTTACAATCCCTCCAAAATTTTGCAAATTGTTTTCCATAATGTTGTAGAGAAATAACAACTTGAACCACAATGTGAACAACTTTTACTTTCAATATTTTCTTCACACATAAACTAAATAAAAATAAAAGAAATTCATTTATGCATACCAGGGTAACATGAGCTAGACATATATATTATAGCTAGGAATGTCAAGAGGTTCATCAATCCATCTAAGAAGTGTGCATAGACATATAGCATATAATGTACTAAATGGAGAGTTATTGTACTAAAAACTTGAATACTTTGTCAAAAAGTTATAGATGCATTATGAGTTGAGAAAAAGGACCTCGTTATTAGTCACTGACCATGTGTTTGAGTCCTTAATCAGATTTTGTTGGATCACACATCAACAACAAAATGTACACAATATTAAAAACCAAAATTAAGCATGCCCCATATTTAGAAGGGCAATCTATAATTCGTTGCAGAAGATCACCAAAATTGGTTGAGCTTCCAATTAGCATGTAGTCTTGGGCTTGTGCTTCTAGTGTGTGAGCATAACCTCTAACTCAAACACATGTTGTGTTAATGGAATGCCACATTATCCCCACACACCAACAAAATGGTTCGATCCTTTAATTGAAAAGGAGGTCGACCGTTGAGGGGCTAAAAACCAAAAATCCCAAGCACACAAATCTTATTAATTACATTACTTTTATTTACAGGGAATTGCCTTTATTTACAAGGAACTTTGTTAAACGTGGTTTAAAACTTATATCATCTTTATATGATAGTTTGTCTTTGTTATAGGAATTATGTTTACATATTTATATGGTTTAAATTGTCTTTGTACAATATTTTGCTTGTGTTTTATATTTAAGCTACATAATAGATATTTACATATTTATATTTAAGCTACATAATATAATATTTAAGCTACATAATAGATATTTAACTTGTTTTTATATTTAACTTATACAATATATATAACTTGATTTTATATTTAAAACATATTTAACTTGTTTTTATATTTAACTTATACAATATATATAACTTGATTTTATATTTAAAACGATACGCCATACAACCTATTTAACTTATACAATATAAAGTTACAATCAAAAGAATATTTTGTATTTAACTTAAAGAATATTTTGTATTTGACTTATTGTGAGATATATACTAACTATTGACTTAGTTTGAAAAAAAAGTTATTATATACCTTGCAACCAACTTTACGTATGAACTTTTCTATTTTTTATTTTTTTAATTAATAAAAGACGACACTTCCTATGGCTTATTACCTGAGAAATCAGGACTCAGG
>SNQJ01S0187238.1:0-17150 GCA_010110895.2 Picea sitchensis | reverse complement strand
AAAAGTTTTATTTTTCTCCAAATTGAATAAGACCAGGACATGTATGATAATGGTGATTTGGTGGTATCCGATCCCTTTGAACTATTTACTCTCGTCCAACTAAAAGTTACGATATCATTATCAGTCGTTGATCATCCTTCAACCTCTGTCGTCTAATATGGGGAATGAACAACTTCCGCGTCATGGGTAGAGGTGATGGAGAAGAATTTTTGAGTTTGCTGAAAGCTAAACATTTTAGTTTGTCGAAGAGACCTTTTTGGGAGTTGTCAAAGTGCATTTTTTGGTTTGCCAATGGAGAAGAATTTTTGAGTTCATCGAAAGAAAAAAAATCGAGTTCAATGAAGAGACATTTTGGAAGTTGCCAAAGTGCATTTTTTGGTTCACTGATGGAGAAGAACTATTGAGATCATTGAAAGNGCATTTTTTGGTTTGCCAATGGAGAAGAATTTTTGAGTTCATCGAAAGAAAAAAAATCGAGTTCAATGAAGAGACATTTTGGAAGTTGCCAAAGTGCATTTTTTGGTTCACTGATGGAGAAGAACTATTGAGATCATTGAAAGACAAAAAATTGAGTTCATCGAAGAGGCCCTTTTAGAGGTTGTTGAAGTTTAGTTTTTGGTTCACTAAAGGAGAAGAAGTTTTGAGTTTGCCGAAAGAAAAAAAATTGAATTCATTGTAGAGAACTTTTTGGAAGTTGTTGAGTGCATTTTGTGGTTTTCTGATGGAGAAGATTTTTTATTCCGTTGAAAGACAAAAAATTGAAATCATCGAAGAGACCTTTTTTGAGGTTGCTGAAGTACATTTTGTGGTTCTTTAAACGATATGAAGAGAAGAAGGGAAGAAGAGAAGAGAAAAGAAAAGATGAAGAAAAAAGAGGAAAGAGAAGAGAGAAGAGAGAAGGAGGAAAGGAAAGGAAAGGAGAAACATGGAAAAGGATAAAAAAATCAAGTCTGGAGCCAAAAACTTGTTTAGGCCATATGAGGAGAAAAAAACTCAGAATTAGAAGAAATTTAAAGGGTATTTCCTCAATGGCGAAGGCTACAAAATTATTAGTGAGGGCCATGGACCAAATTTGCTTCATTTTTCCAGAAAAAACAAATTAGTGTTTTTTAAAAATCTGTGTGGTGCTGAGTGATCGAGGCGCATATAAGAGTGAATTTTTATAGGGATTCCAAAAAAAATACATGAATATACCTAGTTTGGATTTTGGCAAAATTCAAAAGATTTTTGAGTGGGGATGACAAAACAGGGAAAAATCCACTATTTCGGGTCACTTTTTAGGTTTTTCTGAAGTCTTCAGATGAGGAAAAGGGACCTTGGATAAAAAATTTAGAAAATTTTATTTAGTCAACATTTTACCTCTTGAAATATTATATTTAGCCATGCATGAAAATATTAACTCCTCCCCATTCTTCTTTCCCTTGATTGAGTGTTTAGCCCTCTGCCATAATAGGAGTAAAGCCTGCTCCTCCTCTTCATTTCGTAGTAGTTGATGTCGCTTTCAAGAATTTCGTCGAATCAACTAATTGACCCCTGATCAGGCCTACCCAAGAGTGCTTCATTAAGAAACTTGACCATATCCCCGAATTTTATCTCCCTGAAGTCTTAGCTATATGCAAGGGACTAAATTTTGTTGAGAAGGTCTTGGTCAACTAGTTTATTAGCCTCTTGCCTTACCCACACCAAATGGAATCCTACATTATCAGGAACTGAAAACCTTTAATCAAAGGCCATGTCAACCATTTCTTCCGCAGAAAAATGTATTACACATTTATTTTTGAATTTAATGAGGATAAAGATTTAATCTTTAAGTGTGTACCATATTTTAATGGAACTAGGGGCATGTATCTCAATCGTAGGACCCTGGTATTTGACCTTGAAGTCGATATTCCTTCTACAGTTCCTATATGGGTACGTCTTCCCCACCTTCCTCTTCATTGTTGAGGGGATGATGTACTGAAAAGCATTGGAGATGGAATTGGAAAATACATTGGTAAAGTAGAGCCAAAGCCACCAATGTTTTCCTATGCAATAATTTGCATTGAAGTGGATCTAGAAAAAGGAATTCCATAAGCCATTAAGTTAATCATGTATGAATCGTATTTTATTCAACAAGTTCACTGTGAGAAACTCCCTTTCAAGTGTATATCATGTCATGAATATGACCATTTCACCAAAAACTACCCCAAGAAATCTTAGGAAGTTTAGGAAGCTCTAGAGCACGAGGAAGGATGTTGATCCAGGTGGATATTGGTGGCCACCCACCTATTCCAATTGGCTCCTCTTGACATTTTTTAGTTCAACACTTTCTTCTATAATTCTTTGTAATTGTGGGTTCTACACTTTGGGGGTTGTTTGAAGCCCTACACATATTCTAGGTGGAGATTGGTGGCCGCCCACCTAATCCCACTGGATTATTTTGGATTTTTTCATGTCAGTACATCTTTATATAATTCCAGGGCCATTTTGGGGCCATAAACAATTTTTTTTTGGCTTGACACAATTAAACTATAGACATAGTCAAAGTTTGATGACATACTGTGCATTTCTAGAAAATACCTTTCCAACGGGCTATCACGCGCTTAAAACAAAGGTCGTATGCAGAAGTTACGACCCTAGGAAGTTGAGGTACCAACTTACCCATCAAGGCCCACATAAATTTTGGTGTTTCATCTCCCACGATTAGATTTTTGGATGTTTAGGGTTTTGGCAGTCATGAGTAATGTTAAAAAGGCCTCTGGAGCATGATTGTAATCATTATTCTCAGAGAGATGCACATAGAATCCATATCTCTTATTAGAGATAACTACCACCATTCTAACAAGTTGTTTTCAATTCTGCAATTTTACAATTTCAATCTATTTTATTTATTTAATAGAATTTATTGTTCACTAGATATTTGTTGTTGTTCTCAGTATCTCTCTGTTATTGTATTCAGCGTGTTATTCTTTTTTTTCTGCTCATAAATATGGATCAGTGGTATTAGAGAAGTCTGCTCTTCGTTTATTTTTCTTTATGCATGTCCCCGACAAGTTCTCGGTACAAGAAGTTGGGACTCGAACTAGTCAAGCCTTTACAAGAACGGCTAGGCCGAGCTCGAAAAAAACCCATGGGGAATGAGAATAAATATGATGGAGCATGACATCCTTTTAAAATTTTGGTCGAGGAATCCCTTGCGTGACAAATGAATGAAAAATAATGGACAACTTTGCACATATCCTTTGACGATTTCCCAGAGGAGACACATATTCATCAAGCGGCCATGCAACCCCCTTCAAGGTACAAGTAAATTTTGATATTCCATTATTTGAAGGATTGATAGATCCAGATGTTGTAGATAAATGGTTGAATATGCTTGAAGGGTATTTTTCGGTACACAATTTTTTCGACAAGGAAAATATTACTTTTTCACTCCTCAAGGCCATCCCCCATGTTAAGGACTGGTGGGATACTTACTCTGAGAAAAGGGCCATAGAGGAATCTGCAATATTTGTGATCACCCCCACATGGGATTCCTTAAGGGATTCCATTAAAGAACAATACTACCATGTTGGAAGCTACGCGGATTAGTACACAAGATGGACCACCCTGCATGGGGAAAGGGACCAGACAATACCATATTTCACCAATATTTTCCATACCCTACGCACCAAATTGGGTATCAAAGACTTTGAATGACATCTGGTGCTCAAATACCATGGTTGTTTGCATATATATATTCAAACATAAATGGATTTTTTGGACATCACATCATTAGGTGTGGCTTATAGATATGTTGTCAAGATCGAGCATAAATTTAAGCAGAAGAGGTGAGAGTTTGGATCTGCAAACTTCTCACAACCAAAGTAGGGAAAAGGTGGCCCCAACCCACAAAACAAGGGATATAACAAATATGGAAGCTCTTAGGACAACTATTCTAGGCTGCAACCCAAGAAGGGTAATGAGAAGTCGAAGAAGGACACAGGAAAATGGTGTGAATACCATAAAATCCCTTGGCACTACACCGAAGAATGTCGCTCCAAGAAGTCATTGGTGGCCGAGATGAAAGATTTTGAGTCAGAGGCATATTATGACTTCGAATCAAATCCAAAAATTGGGAAGAAGATCATTAATGTCGAACCTAGTACCACTGTCGCTACCACCATATTCCAACCAAGCGAACCAGAAGAACCGAAGGAAGGGGAGTGCCTCTTTCACTCACAGATGTGGGTAAAGGGGACACTACTACATTTCATTGTCGATAGCAGTAGTCAGAAGAACCTGATTTCAGCAGAGGTCGTCAAGCGGTTGGACCTGCTGATAACACTGCACCCACAACTCTACACCATCAGCTAGCTTCACCAAGGATGAGATTTTCGCTTCAACCAACAATGCCATCTTCCCTACAACATCAAGCCCTTCAAAGACAAGGTATTGTGTGATATTTCTCCCCTTGAAGTTTGTGATGTTCTTTTAGGCCAGCCATATTTGTGGAAATGACATGTTGTGTATGAGTCTAGACCCCACAGTTTTATTATTACTTTGGGTAGAAATTGTACAGGATACTAGATATAGCGCCGCCTACCGCTATTTATTTGATCTCTACTAAGCAATGCAATAAGGTCATTTCACAAACCAGGAAGTTCTTCTTCTTTGTGATCCATGCTCGTAGTAAGCAGAAAGTCGTTGCCACATCGATGACCTCTACATAGAGCCTCTCTTTGCAGCAGAAGAAAATGGACAAGATCATGGAAGAGTACATAGACATCTTCTCCTCACCCACCAGGGTACCGACGCACTACCAAGTCAAGCATCTAATTGATCTAACCCTTGATGCATCACTTCCTAATGTACCGGTCTATCGTCACGCAGTGATGGAAATGACGAAATCAAGTGCCAAATCCAAGAGCTTCTTCAAAAGGGGAAAATCTGACCCAACTCCTCCCCTTGCGAAAGCCCGATTGTGCTAGTGCAGAAGAAAGATGGGACATGGCAGCTTTGCATTGATTATAGAGAATTAAACAAAATCACAATCAGAAACTGCTACCTAATTCTTTGAATTGATGACCTTCTTGACAAACTCAAGGGGAAAAATTTATTTAGCAAGATTGAACTAAAGTATGGCTACCACTAGGTTCCCATTGAACCAACTGATGTATGGAAGACAACATTAAAATCTAAAGAAGGTCTCTTTGAATGGTTGGTCATGCCCTTTAGCTTAACAAATGCACCAACAAATTTCATGAGATTGATGGATGATGTATTGAGATCCTTCACCAACTCTTTTGTGGTGGTATATCTGGATGACATTCTCATCTTCAACAGAACTTGGGAGAAGCACATGCAACATATTCAATAGGTTTTGGGCACTCTGCGGTAGCACAAGCTATATGCCAACTTGGAAAAATGCTCCTTTGGCATGAACAAGGTCTGATACTTGGGCTACATTGTTGATGAGCATGGGATACATGTGGATCTAGCTAAGATCCAAGTCATTCGTGATTGGCTAGCTCCGACCACACTAACCGAGCTTCAAAGATTCTTGGGACTTGCCAACTTCTACCAAAGTTTCGTGTTGGGATTCTCCCATATTGCATGGGCCCTAAACCAAGTAACCAAGGGTGGTGGCAAGGAAAATTTTGCATGGGGGCAAGAAAAAAAATAATATTTTTATGATCTGAAGCATCGCTTGTGCTCATCTCTAGTACTCTCCTTACCTAATCTACAACAACCATTCGAGATTGAGATTGATTCCTTCGACTATGTTGTCGACGTAGTTCTCACTCAACATGGTCATCCAGTAGCATACCATAGTGAGACACTCTCAGATATTGTCTGGAAATATCCCACCTATGAAAAATAAATGTATTCCATTGTTCAAGCCTCTCGTCAATGGAAACATTACATTCTGGGAAAGGAGACAATCATCCACATTGATCACGAGCCTCTGTAGTTCATACAGACATAGGGGAAGTTGTAGAATGACCGACATCAAAAGTGGTCCACACACCTTCAACAATTCCATCTCAACATGAAGTCTAAAACATGGAGCACAAATCATGTTTCTAACTACCTCAGTCGCCCTCCTGTTGTTGCATTCACAACAATTCTCCATTCCTGTGGGCATGAGGCATCTGAGTGGCCCCAACGTTATCAGCATGATCTTGACTTCACCACCACCTATCATATCTTGGGTACATGAGCGAAGGTCACTGTTTTTTACATCCAGCATGGAATGTTATGCCATCTGGGACACCTCTGTCTTCCCACAAGTGAGTGTGAAAAGCTAATTTGGGAGTCTCACTATAGTCAGATGGAAAGACATTTTGGCATGGAGAAAACTGTGGCCATTCTACAAAAACATTTTCATTGGTCAAAACTTCGACAAGACATCAACAACTATATTAGATCTTTCATTATATGTGCCATTGCCAAGCTAACCATCAAGAAGAAAGACTTATACACCCCTCTTCCTACTCCCTAGAGGCCTTGGGAATTCATTTCGATGGATTGCATGTCCGGCCTTCCATCCAACAAGCACGAAAATGAGTGTGTATTTGTGGTAGTTGATTAGTTTTCAAAGATGGCCATTATCATAGCCAACAAGAAGAGCATCACAACAACAGATACTACCAAGCTCTTCTTCAAACGAGTGTGGGTCCATTTTGGGATACCACAGACAATCACCTCAGATTGGGAAAAGAAGTTCCTCAACACATTTTGGTTGAGTCTCTGGTCACTATTGGACACCAAGCTCGTTAAATCCATTGCTTTCCACCCCAAACTGATGGCTAGACATAGGTCGTCAATCAGATGATTGTGCACATCCTGCGCATGTACAACTCTAAGCATCCTTAATAATATTTATTTTAAAGAATATTAATATAAAAAATATTTACTCATTTATGTTTTTTAGAGGTGAATATAGGAACAAAATTGAAAATTTCATATTTATAGAGATATACCATTTCAATATTATAATTTTTTAATTATAATTGATAGATTTTATAACTATAAAGAAATTGTAGTATAATTCACAAAAAGATTGCATCAAAGTTTTGTTTGAGAGTTTTTAAACCAGAACAAAAAATAGTATAGAACTACCAACCGATCAAAAAGTCTATCTATATTTTTAAACGAAACTTCCCAACATTTTTTGACATTATAGAATATACAAAATAAATTTAATATCTTAGTAATTTTATAAAACATAAAACTTTTTTTTTTGTAAGTGAGTGTAAGAAGATGTATTACTGCAAAATAGATTATGATACAAAAAAAGGGGGCTTCCTAGCCTGCCTAGTAGGAAACTAGACCAAAGGTTCCCGAGTTGCACTTACTGCTATATACGAGGGGTGGGGCTGGTCTGGCACAAGGGGAAACCAGGTCAGTCCCACCATAACCAATTTGAAAAGGAAAAGCATCATAGACATAAAAAAAAAAATAGACGCAGAGACTACGCACTAGGTCTGAGAGGCTAGTGTCCGAACTAACCATTCAACTAACCATTAACTCGTCCAGGACAATGATGTGTTTCTTCCAGTCATCTGTCCAACTCTTGTTTTCCTCCTTCTGGGTGATCGTGTGAGTCTTCCTGATGTGGGATGACGCACCGTGTCCGTTGGCTGGTGTGGTGTCCATGTGATGGACATAGTGTAGATAGAGGTGAAATTGAGCAGCCAACTACTCCATCTTGGATTTTTGATCCTTCTCGACCTCAACTAACAATTTGGTAATAGTTTCCAAACTGCCGAGGTGACTCGGGATTTCGTCCAACGTTTTCTTGTGATCTGTGTTATCCTCCCGTCTGGCCTCTTCCATTTCTGAACTCACTTTGTCGATAATCATCTTAGTTAGCCACACCATATCCATTGTTTTATGGTAGAGGGTTTCCCTAGGTTGTGTGGCCCCTAGATCAGTTTCCCAGTCCACTTCCTGTGTCAAATCTTCCCAAGCTTTGCCTTTGCATTTTTCTTTGATTTCCTTTTCCCAGCGGGTGATGGTCGTTTTTCCTTTTGGCACAACCAGAGTTTGGAAGGTTCCCTCCGCCTCTTTTGTTGCCTGCTCCATTCCTAACACCCTTTGTGGACTATTTGAAAATTCATTTCCAAGGGGATTCCTCTCCCTGTGCATGCATTTCATTCTCACCATCTTGCTTGGTTTCTCACAACTCATTTGTTGGTTTCTCAAACTGTACCTCACTTCACTGGGATTCTTCCTTTCCCTTCTCTTGTATCTGTGATAGACCCTACAGTTGCACTCCTTCTATTTGCAGATATTCCTATTGTCTTTCCTCTTATTGATCTTCTCCTACTACGATCTTGTCCTTCCAATCATGGCTTGTCTGTAGTGGTGATCCCTCCCATCCTTTTTCCCAGTGGTGGCTCATATGATCAGGATGACTCATCCTTTATCTCTGTGTGGATCCTTGCCCCTTCTCCCTTGAGATCCTACTATGCTTATCTTCATACATGTTCTTTGGCATGGAGGATCGATTTTGAACCATGTCACTCCCTCATGCCTTATGTCACTTGTTGCCTGCAATTTGTCATCTGTACTTTCCCACGTGATTTCCCCGTGATTCTTTCTGTCGCAGGGGTCTTGTTGTCGTACCCCTGCTAGATGTTTATGCTGATCCTACATGGTCATTGGTGACCAAGTTTTTGACAATCATATCCTTCCTAGGTCCTGTGTGCCTGTCGCCATGCCTTCCACTTCCCTTATCGATGTGACCATCCTTGTTTAACCTGCCTCCACGGTATTTTGTTGCTAGGTGGATGCAGTCTGTTCTGAGTTGTCCATTCGGGAGGCTGATCCAGGTAGTGTCTAGTTACAAACCTTCCTTTCCAACCCCCTCATTGGCTAGTCTGTCTGCTAGGCCATTCACTGACCTGCGGACCCAGCGCAACTCCATTGTGTTCAGAGTTTTCAAATGCTCCTATATTTTCTATAGGGAGAGTGCCATGCACCGGTGTCTATGAACCTTTCCCACTCTAGTACCATTCTGGAGTCTTTTCGCCGTGTTGATGACCAGGGTGGAGTCTCCTTCCATGATAGTGATTTTCATCCTTTCGCCTTAGGATTGCAAGGCCAAGCTCCAAGGATCCAAATTTTGTTGCGTTGTTGATTGAGTTTCTCATACTCCTAGCATACATCTAGATGATGTTACCACCATTGTCTCTAATCACCCCTCCCATCCCAACCACTCCTGGATTTCCTTTTGTCTCCACGTCAGATTTAATTTGAGGGACCCTAATGGAGGGGGGGGGTCCAATTGCGGTCTCCTAGTTGGAATTGTGGTTCCCGCCCTACCATGGTGTTGTTGCGCTTGTCTTTTAGGTGAAAAAATTCCAAGATGCGGGAGTCCTGATCTGTGATTTGCGTTGTTTCCTTCTTGCATTTGCGGCTCTGCACCGTTTCTTTTATTTGTGAGATAATTGCATCCTTGAGATTTCATTCCGGTAGGATTTCATTCCTGAAGATGCACTAATTCCTCTCCTTCAATATTTCCAAGATGATCATCCCTGACGTTACGTTCCAACAGAGGTTCACCATTTCATCTTCTTTGTAGCTCTCATTCCAATTGTTGATGGTTGCATTGTTGTTTCCCCAGATTCTATTGGATTGGCGATAGATGCCTGAATCCCAATCCCATAGCTCTATTGTGTAACTACACTCATCGAGGAGGTGATTGGTTTCTTCCTCCTTATCTTTCTAGAGGTGGAAATGAGAAGGACCTATATAGCCCCTTTTCCTGAGGTTTTCCCAGGTTAGAATTCGGTTGTGGAGAACTAACCATTCAAACATTTTGATTTTTGGCCATTGGGGGTCGCTCGCGATATTTCCCCACTATTGCACCGGGTCCTCTTGATCCTGGTCTGCAGTGTAATACCATGTTTATTTTAAGTTGAATTTCCCACCATTTTCCCTGGCCCACCTTAATTGGTCGTCGTCTTCTGAGACTGCAATTTTCCTTTTCCCCAATCCTCTTCCACCTCTTTTGCTAGAGTTGTGATACAGTCTCTATTTTGTGGATTGAGTTTGTCCGAGGTCCTCCATCTATTGATATCATTTCTTGGCTTCTAGTAGTGATGGATTTTTGTTTTTCCTTGCACTATCATTTCTTGTTGTAGCTCCTCCCTGTCCAGATTTTCCATCCTTGGTTCTTGTTGCCACGTGTCCTCCTAGAATCTGGTAGTTTGGCCATTTCTGACTTCCCAAAAGCTATGTTTATGAATCCAGTTCTTGTTGTGCAAGGTGAAATTCCAGATGGATGATCCCGCCCTTGTGCCCATGAGTCGAATTCAGTCTTGATCATTGATGTTCAGGGCATACTTGGCCTTCCATAGGTTTTCCCATGGTACTTATTTGTCCTTGACCCATATCCACCATAGTTTTTCCCCATAGGCTTCGTTGGTTACCTGTGGGTCTTGTAACCCCAGACTGCCTTTTCCTTTTGGTCGACAAACCTTCTCCAAGGCTACTAGGGCCCATTTCTTTTTATTTTCAGCACCTCTCCATAGGAAATCTCTTTGAATGGCTCTTATATTTTGTAGTATTCCTTTGGGAGCAGGGAACATTGACATCATATATGCCGGAATTTCTTATAGAACTGATTTGGTGAGGATAAGCATCTCTGTCAGGTTGAGAGCTCTGTAAGTCCAATTTTTAAACCTCTCTTGCAGTTTGTTGATCACTCCTTCCCACGTAACCATTTTTCAAGCCTTGTCCGTCAGGGGGATTCCCAAGTATTTCGTTGGGAGAGTTTTGCGTTCAAACCCCAGAATGTTGGCTAGGCTTCTTTGAATTGCAGGATTAGTGTTGAAGAAATAGATCATGGATTTGGAGTGGTTGATCTCCGCCCCTGAGGCTTCCCCAAAGTCTTCTAAGATTCTTTTATAAGTTTTTGCTTCCTTCACCATGGGTGTGCCATGGAGTAGGGTGTCATCAACGAACTCTTGGTGTGTGGAGGTTGGAAAATCTTCAAAAGGTTTGATTCCTTTTAGTTCCCCTGCTGCAGTTGTGCTTTTTATGCTTCTGTTGAGCCCTTCCATCATCAAAATGAACAATAAGGGGGACAACGAGTCTCCTTGTCTGATGACTCTCGAAGGCCATAAGGGTTTTGTTGGGGCTCCATTAATTAGGAGTGAATATATTGTCGTTGATACTAGATTGACAATCCAGTTGATCCAGTGTTGTTCAAACCCAAAGGCTTCCAATGTTTTGGCCATATAGTGCTAGATAATATTGTCGTAAGCCTTCTCGAAATCAAGTTGGATTATCATCCCCCCTCTCCTTTTCCTTTTTAGCGTGTGTATAAGCTCAAGGGAATGTATGATGTTCTCTAGTATTTGTCTTCCTTCTATAAAACCTACCTGCTCCTATGAAATCAGTGTGGGTAGGAGCGGTTTCAGTCTATTGGCTATGACTTTGGAGATTATGTTGTAAACAACATTGCATAAATCTATCGGCCTGTAGCGATCTGGGGTCCTTGCTTCATTTTCTTTTGGGATTAGAGTGATCATCGTGGAATTTAACTCTTTCAAGATGGAGGTCGAATGTCTGGATTCTTCCACCACCCCATAAACATCATGTTTAACCACTTCCCAGTAGGATTTGAAAAATTCCACTGTGAAGCCATCTGGGCCTGGGGCCTTTCCATTGGGAATCTCCTGGACCACTTGGTTGATTTCCTCCTTTGTTATGGGTTTGTCTAGATTGATACTTTGTTCCTATGTGACCAGCCTGGGGATGTGCTGAGTTATCCTTTGTATGGCCTTAATTCTATCTTGGTTGGGCTCCTGGGCTATCCCCTGGAAGTGATTGACTAGTGTATTTTCAATTTCCTTTTGGGATTCTCTTTCGATCCCATCCTGATCCCTAATTTTCAGGATTTTGTTATGGGTTTTGTTATCTCCCTGTAAATTCTCCAGAGGTTGTTAGAAGGCAGAAAGAATTTAACAGAGGTAACATTATCCAACCACTTCGAAACTGGGATCTAGCCCTTCCAGTTTTAGAGAGGGATCTCTCTATAAGATTTATCTTTGTTTAAGTTTTAGATTTTAGGCTAGTTAAAAGAATAGACAGTGTTACTTGTTTTTTATAAAGATGGCTGAAATATAAATCACGCATCCATTGGGCTATGGGGTATGTATTTATAAACTCGAGATCAAAGAACAATTTTTTGGAAAGATATTCTCACAGGGAAGGATTATGAAAACTATTGGATTCTTTAGGAATAAAATGATGGGTTAGCAGAAAAAATGAGATAAACAACCAGAGTAAAGAAGCATTCGAGAATTTCTTTATCATATTGTTAGAAGAAAAATAGTAAAATCCTTTAGAAGTTGTAACAGAGTATATGAAATAAGTTACACAAGTTAACTCCTTCTAAATGATCAGACAAGAAAATACATGTGATCACGAAGACAAAAGAAAAAACCATTAACAATGAGAAGAAACACATCACCAATAGTAAACACACATGAATCCTGTGAAAAACTCTCTTTTATTACTGGTAGATGCTTTGATAAAGATTACAGCGCTTCAGCTTGCTTGGGCATGAGATCAACCCTCAATACTTCGAACCTTGAAGTATTTATAATCAAAATTACAATGACCCTGTCATAACTGATCAGGACATGGAAAAACTAAAATCTAGCTAACTAAATAACATAATACAAGAATATAGCAACTGCTAATGATGTGTCGAAATTTCATGATGATTTTCTGGGATGGTCATTGGTGAGTCATTCACATGACTTTGGATGCTGCGCATGATGACTCAGATGATACATGTCATCTCTCATTCGATTAAGTTGCACAACTCCTCCCACCTTTGTTGACTGGGTGTGGTGATTTTGAGAATTCTCCGGTAGATCTCATCCACTTTTGTATACTTGGAAAATGTCGGCTTAACAGTAAAAATATACTTGATCTCGTGCTGTATGCTGAGGTCTGGCTGTAAAGTCTCTAAGAACGCCTTGCCTATAATACTGCCATGTATTCCCGAGAACTTGGAACTTTCCTTCACCACCATGGAAATCTTTTGCTTGTAGTCAGATAAGGTCATTAGATTATCGTTCAAAACCAACCAACCGGGAAAACCGTTCTTCTGCAAAGCATCAATTTTGTTGAAAATTTTCAAAACTCCAACGTCTATGTTATGGACTTTCTCTTCCAGTTGCAGCATCAACCCCCTTTTGGTCAGAATGCTCTTGACTTCGAGGATGGTTTCGGTCCTGTCTTCTATTTTCAGATCTTCTAGCTCTTCTCTGGTATTTGAATTCAAAAATCGAATGATTTTGTTTGCTTCAATGGGCATATCCCCCAACTCTCTTTTTATCTTATCAATGGCCTGTCTTTTCCTCAGCACTAGTTCGTTTTGTTCAAACATGATTTGCACCATAGGCCAAGTCTCATTTATGGATCCGTAGATATCCATCCAAATCTTCTCCTTAGCTTTGGCAAGTGTTTTGCCCACCACTGTTTGCTTTTGCATCTGTTGTAGTTCCCATTTGAGTTTTTCCGTTGTTTCATTTTCGACGTGGAAACTCATCTGGTAATAATTCTTGAGCTCTTGAATACTCTCAACCTCCCTTTTCAGTCTACTGATTTCCATTTCCTATAAGTTCATTTCTTCCATGGAATTTGATAGTTCTACTGTCTTTTCCAGAGCTGACAGTGGAGCATCTGATGGAATTTCTACTGTGGAGGTTGCTGCTACGGTTGCAGTACTGACTCCTGCAAGTGGAACCACACTCGATGGAATTTCTTCCATGGGTGTTGATTGTTCCTTCTCTTTTACCAGTCGTTCCATCTCTGCTTCCATTTCTTTTAATTGTGTGTTTTGTTCCATGATCAACTTGAGCATTTCATCCTTTTCACCCTCTGCCTCAACTATCTCCTTTGTCTGTGAGTCTTCTGTAGGTGGCAGTTTCAGCGGTTTTCTCAGGGATGCTATGTCTGCATTTTTCTTCTTGACCATATCCTCTGCCTCTTTTACATTGGAGGGATCATATCCAATCATGAGCACTAGCTCTTCCAAATATTTAATTCTATTGTCTTTTGCAAAGGATGATATCTTCTCCAGCTTCAATTATGTCTGAACATTATTCAGAGAAACCTGCAATTTAGTGGAAGTAGTAGAAGCTTTTGCCAAGGTGTACAATACCATTTCTCCAGTCTATTGATGCAGATCCATCTGATCAGCTGGGTGTACATCTTTGGTGTTGAATTCAAAAGTTGCTCTTCTGTAATCAGTGATAGCCTTAGGATTGGGCACTTGTGCCTGGAGAAAGGCCATATGCATCCTGCCTTTCTCTGTATCAAATGTAGAAAAAATTTGATGTTGTGTCATGGAAGTTTTCTTCAGAAACTGAGCATATGTGTTGCTTGTCAACATTTGATTCTTCTTCTTGATCATATCATATTTCTCAAAGACACCCAATTTCGCACCTCCTTGACTTTGTTGATTTACCAGTGAAGTGTTAATCTGCTTCTGAGATGAAGAAGTAGACATGATCTGCTGATCGCTTGAGATAAGAGGTGTCTGATCACCTTTCAAATTTGTGATGGGTTGTGTTTCCTTTTCACTAGTCGTTTCATTCTTACGATAGGATTTTGGTCTTTCGGTGTGCATCTGAAACTCTTCAGCCGAGACTTCAGAAATAGAAGAAGAAACATCCTTTATAGGTCATTTCTCTTTAGGTATCTGTGGTGTGTTTGTTTGAGAGCTAATGATTTGAGGAGACTGTTGTTCTACCTCTTCGAGTGTACTCGCCTCCCTCTCCGTTTGATTTGCAAACTTCTCTATATCCTTCTTGGGTGCATGAATTTATGAGATATTCTTGTTCTTCACTCTCATCTCTGTGATGATTCCCCACAGATTGTAGTGCCATAGGAAACTTGTGTCAAACTTCATTTCCCTCAAAATTTTATCCGCCTCTTCCCTAGAAACTCGACTATTGCAGATAAAGGACCCTATTTACCCCTTGATCCTTAGCTGCAGTCTCTTCTTTAAAGACACAAACTGTATGTCATAATAATTTATCATTTGTCTTATATACTCAAGGGAAAATATCCTCACTGGCAGATACTTGGGCTGCTTATATGGAGCCAACTTGCACCTGTATATTCTGATTTTTGTATATTTCTGATACAGGTACTAATCTCCCTCTTTTGTGAGGTCCAAGAGGTGAAAAATTCTCTGGATCTCCTTATTTATCCTTGGCTCGGGCTTCCCACTGAGCATGCTCACCATAGGATGGTAGAACTGCTCAATGAACTGTTTGAAGCTGAATTCTAAAGAATTTCTTCTGAGCAGTGAGGTCCAAGATGTTATTGCCTGGGGTTTGTCGTCCTTGTCCATTTTCTGCATCAGGAAGGGGAACTTCTCTGTCTGAAAGAAAATGAACATGTAGGCCAGTATAGAGGAATACCGAAACATGTCCTTTGTGGTGAATTTTGAAAGCTAATCATGGATATTCTTTGCTAGGAAAGTGTTGTAGTCGAACTGGATGGTAGCCTTTTAATCGACCGATAAAATGGATAGGAAACCCAATATAGGTTCGTCTATCCACTCATCTGAAAAATAGCCAAGTAGAGAACACAGTGATGAAATTACTTGGTTTCCTCTTTCTGAGAACAGGGAAGAAGGGTATGGGGTATTTTTCTTAGGGAGTTGAGCATCCTGCAGGAGGAAAAGCTCAAAAATTTGGGCCTTTTGGGGAAAAGACAGATTCTGATACAACTCTGTTAGAATTTCAAGGTTGAAAGGGGATGGGGAATTGGATCTAGGTATTTGTAGCATCTGATCAATGGTGTCTGGCATGATAGAGAAAAGAGTTTCTCCGAACGAAGAAACCATGGTTCTCTGGCCAGGGAAGTAATGAGATTGACATTTTAGAGCAAATTCAGGGAAGTGGTGGACTTGGGGAAATAGATAAAGAGGAAGATTGGACTCCTAGAGCCCAATTTCATCGCTTTGATCTATGAATCTATCTTTAAACCATGACTGTAACTTCCCGAAGTCAAATTCACACCTTGTTTATGAGATTAAGTAATCCTTGTCGTCTAATGGGATCTTGTCGAGGTTGATAGGAGGTGGGAGGAATGGATTTTCCTCGTCTTCTTCTCTTTTAGATTTGGACGCCATCACTGCGAAAAATACCTGCAATTTAAACACAAAACGTTAGCAGGTGATGGCTATGGTTAGGGCAATGTCTGGATTAATAAAGTGGAAAAGGATCATCTGGTGTGCAGAGAAAATGAATAATGTGCAAGTGGCGAAAACGGGGATGGTTTTGAGTGAACGGGTGTCCGTTGGGAATGAGTGATAGGTCCGTAGGCTAACGGATAGGTAGCCAGTAATAAATGGCCAACATGTCATTTGAAGTGTGAGATGGCAAGTGAAGGACAGATGAAGGGTGTGACAGGGTGACGTGGGATGCGCTGATTAGGGCGAAGGCAGATGTGAGGTGGTTTGTGACGGGTGACCAGAGGGAAAAGAACTGATGGAGTTATGAGATGGGACCCGTAGGGGGAGGTAGTGTAGTGTGATGTCACCAGGCGGCGACGGTATGTTAGAAGGGTGGTAAATGGTGAGTGGTTTTGGAGTAGAGAGGCTCTGATGCAATCAATGTATGCCACGTTATGGTGGGGACCACCTAGAAAAACCACTTCATTCCAGACCCCTCCCCACCTTTAAAGGCAGAATAGTCAGGGGGGTCCAGAATCCTTTGTCAGTCGTTCATTTGCGTGCCACTTGCTGGACCGTAGATCTAAGCACTCCTGCTAACCAACATTCCAGCCCCCCCCTCCATTAAAAGAAAANGGGGGGGGGGGCTGAAATTACATCTCGGCCATAGATCTGGGCATTGGCCTTTCAGCCGTGGATTCTTGCTCAAACTTTAATCTATCAGCGCGAAGTCACATAAGCAGTGGGAACTAAGGTTTAATGCTTTTTGTGGTTTTTTTCCCCTGCTTTCTTTGTTGCTCGACACCATGGGGTTGGATAAACACACTTTCAAACATCATGACATGAACTTGAATCGATCATCATGCATGTTTTATTGAAACCAAATCAACTAACCTATGTTCTCGCCTACTCATCTACAACATTTAGCCCAGATTAAACTATTGGACTAAGAAAATACTCTACCCTAGGCTTA
>SNQJ01S0187237.1:0-18441 GCA_010110895.2 Picea sitchensis | reverse complement strand
ATGTAATAAAGGTCAATATTAATAAGGCCTAGCAATAAGGAAGAATAAGTCCAATGTAACAATACCTAATAGAATCTTTTGCTTCTAGAAGGATCTTCCTCTAGATGGTTCTTTTGATAAACATATTTAGTATAAATAGGAGTCGAGGGAATGAGAAATTTTGTATTGGATATTATTGTAATAGAGCTCTGCTCTGCTGGAGGTTTCCCCCTCGAAGAGGCAAGTGAACATTGCTCTAAGTAATCAAAGTTCTTTTTTTGGTGTTATTCTCGTATCATTTTGGTATTATTGTGGTGTTGTCATGGTTATATTGTTGTTCATCTTCCATTTCTAGCTATTTATTTCTTTTCTGCATAATTTTTATATCTAGAATATTACAAGTGGTATCATAGCACCTTCCTCGGCAGAAAACCGTGGGTTAATTTTGTTTTTTCAAGGTAGATATGTATTCCGGTGTCTTTAAGCTACAAAGATCTGTTGTTATGCACATAAAACCGCGATCAGGGATTCATACACACAAGAAATACAAGTGGTACTTAAGTGCACATATGTTGGCCACCCTTGTAACCCCTGTTGGTACCCCTTTGAGTGGTAGTGCATCAGACAACACCTGTATACAGATTGACCTAGAGCTCTCGAAACCCTCCATAGATCAACCGATCGACCGCCTGACTGCTATAGTGCCACCGAGAACAACACTCGGGAAGATACTCTCTAGTACCTGGGTAGTTGGGTAGTACGGCTAAGGGAACGTTCTAGCCTCCTTAGTTGGTGCCCTGAGATATTGGGCCGAGTACTACTGTTGGACCCCGCAAGTATATTAGAGAGCTATAACACATGGAAAACCTTTGTCTGTAGAACCCTTGAATACATAACCCTTGGGACGGAAACAAAAACAGAACAAACAATATCTATTGCGGCGCAACTGTATCTCCTGCATTCGAGTTACAAAATTACTACACATTTCTTCTTGTTAAGCAATTGGGCATTTCATCACTGCAGTATTCTTCAGATCGGAGTATAACTCTGCAGGAGTAAACAAAATAAAATAAAATTGGCACCATTATTTGAGACCTATTCCATTGGATTTCTCTCTTCATCCTTATCGCAGTCATACTTATCATTTTTCTGCATTTTTTTGTGGACCAGACCCCCTTCCAACACCCTTATTTGAGATTTACCCCATTGGATTCAACTTGTTGCCCTGATCGTTGTGATACACTTCACCCATAAACCATTTTTTGTGTGGTCCCACCCACCCCTTTTTGTGTTCCCTCGTCATCATGGCCCATACCCGTAGCTAAGGCTTGGAAGCTCTCTTCACTACCTTGCACTCTAATTTCACAGAAACCCAACAAGAAGTGCGACAACTCAGTGCCAATATTTCCACCATCAATCAAAAGATGCATTCCTCCATCGCCGCCTGAATCACAGAACTCAAACAAGAGCTCAAACAAGACATTACTACCTAGCTTGAATCTGTCACTATGACGATCTGCACCAAGCTGCATATCCCTACATATCTTCCCTTATCTGACCCACCTTTGCATACTAAAGGTGAAACTTCCTCTCATTCCCAAAATTTTCAGCCCCATCACTTTCAGTGTGACCTACGCCTTCCACGTGTGGATGTGACCAAATTTGATGGATCGTATCCCACTGGATAGGTAACTCAAATGGAACATTATTTCTATTTGTATGGCATTACGGATGAGTTGTCCAAACTCTGGTATGGTGTTCTCCATCTAGATCAAGAACATTGGCAATGGTGGCAATGGAGAAAAAATGCCCGCCAAGGGTATGTGTCTTGGACACACTTTGTGGCAGAGCTTTATGAACGCTTTGAAACTAACACCAACCATTTAGGCCATTTGACAAAGTTGAAACAATCTGCCACAGTGGAAGACTTTATAGCTACTTTTGAGTGACTGGCTTTTCATACATAGGGCATGTCTGATGCTTTTTTCTAATAATGTTTTATCAGTGGCCTCAAGGATGAGATTCATGCTCATTTCCTCATGGCTCAGCCTCAGAGTTGGGTGGATGCTACTAAAAGAGATAAGGAAGCACAACATGTTGTCTCTTCTCAAAACCTAAAACCCTCCTTTATTCCTCCCAGTCCTCCTTCTACTCCACTAAAGATCGAGAAATTGACCAGGGCCGAAATGGATGAACGCCAACTCAAAGGCCTTTGTTATAATTGTGATGGAAAATATTTTCTAGGACATAAGTGTAAGGAACAAAATCTTTTTATGGACATCTTGGAGGATGTTTCGAAAGAGGATGTTGAGTCTCCCCTTATATCTGTGTCACCTAAATCCACTGACATAACCCCTCCCTCAACCCTCCCTAAGTAGAACTGGTCATTTCCCTAAATGCTCTCACTGGCTTCTTTGATCCCCAAACCCTCAAGCTAATTGGTTACATCAAACATAGAAAGGTCATCATTCTTATTGATAGTGGAAGCACCCATAATTTTATTCATCGCCGCATAGCCCAAGAAACTAATTTGTATATCCATACAGTCAATAATTTCCAAATCATGATTGCCAATGGTGGGTCCATGAAATGTGGAGGGCGTTGTGAAAATGTGTGCCTCCAAATTGGTGACTACCATTTGAAATATCATATGTTTTCTATCGACATGGGAAGTTGTGACATTGTGTTGGGTGCAGAATGGCTAAGGACTTTGGGTCCCATTCTCATGGATTTTAAGGAATTAACCATGCAATTCGACTAGGAGGACCAAGAATATAAGTTCCAAGGCATCACCGTCGGTTCCCTGAAGATCATTAGTTCCCATCGCATGGAAAATCTGCTCAAAAAGGTTCATTCTGGCATTATTTCCGAACTCCATGCCATACACGCCACTGAGACACCCTCTGTGCTGCAGGACCTCCAATCCATCCTCTCTAAACATCAAGTGTTTTTTTCCACTCCCCAGGTACTCCCTCCTTCCCGTGGTGTTCATGATCATTCCATTCCCCTTGTCCCAAGAAGCCTTCCTCCTAATATCTGTCCCTATCATCGCCCCTTTTCCCAAAAAAAATGAAATTGAGAAAATGGTTCAAGAACTGCTCAATGAAGGTGTTATTCACCCTAGTACGAGCCCCTACTCTTCTCCTATGGTCATGGTCCTTAATAAAGAAGGTTCTTGGCATATGTTTCCTGACTTCCACGCCCTCAACAAGCTTACCATTAAAGACAAATTTCTCATTCCTGTCATTGATGACCTCTTGGATGAATTGAGTGGTGCTTAGTTCTTTACTAAACTTGATCTTCGTTGGGGGTACCACCAGATCTGTATGAAGAGGAAGACATTCCTAAGGATTCCTTTAGAACTCATGAGGGCCACTATGAGTTTTTGGTCATGCCCTTTGGCTTGTGTAATGCTCCCTCCACTTTCCAAAGCCTCATGATTCATGTCTTCTGTCCTTTTCTTCGTCATTTTGTGTTAGTTTTCTTTGATGATATCCTCATCTATAGAAAAACCTGGACATACCATCTTGCTCATGTGGATCGAGTTCTCCATATACTCTCTCAGCACCAACTTTTCCTCAAACAATATAAATGTGCTTTTGGTGCCTCGGAAGTCAAGTACTTGTGTCATCTTGTGGGAAAGGCTAACGTCAGGGTGGATCCTAAAAAGATTGAAGCTGTGTAAGATTGGCCTCACCCAAAGACTCTCAAAATATTGCTAGGATTTCTTGGTTTAACAGGTTATTATTGCAAGTTTGTTAATAATTATGGAAAGGTTGCGGCACCTCTCACTGCACTCCTTAAAAATAATTCTTTCACTTGGACTCCAACAACTGCTCAGGATTTTCAAACCTTGCATATGGCCATGTGCACCACTCCAATCCTGGCCCTTCCTAATTTCAAAAAGACCTTTGTCCTGGAATGTGATGCTTCCTGGAAAGGAATTTGTGTTGTCCTTATGCAAGAGGGTCGACCTTTGGCCTTTACCAACAAACAATTGTCCGAGATAAATTTGGGCAAATCAATATATGAAAAGGAAATGGTGGCTATTCTGCATGTCATGGATCTTTGGCGCCCTTATCTATTGGGGAAACACTTCCAAATTAAGACAGATCATCAAAGCCTTAAGTATTTTTTGGAATAACACCTTTCCTCCCCCAATAAACAAAAATGGGTGACTAAGATCTTTGGATATGATTATGAGATCATTTACAAGAAAGGAAAAGACAATGTGGTGGATGATGCACTTTCCCGAAAATATGAAGATGAAGGGTCCCTTTTCTCTCTCTCCTTCATTGTACTAGATTGGCTCCAAGCTGTTCGCTAAGAATGGCTACACGATCCCAAAAGTTCACATCTGATACAACAATTGCAGTTCAATTCTCCAGTTTCCCCAGGGTACTCTTGTCTGAATGAGGAGCTTCAATACAAAGACCATTTTTATTTAAGTAAACATTCAAAACTTAAATCCATGGTACTTTCTGAGCTTCATGCTACAACCACAGCTGGGCACTTTGGGTTTACCAAAACCCATGACAGGGTCAAACGTTTTTTTTTTTCTGGGATGGTATGAAACATGATGTTCATAATTTGTGGTTGAATGTGATGTGTGTCAACGCAACAAGGGTGAAATAGACAAATCTCCAGGCACACTACAACCGCTTCCGATTCCACCTGCTATTTGGCAGGATATCTCTATGGATTTTATTGTAGGCTTACCTAAATCGGGCAAATAATTAGTCATTATGGTGGTAGTTGATCATCTTTCTAAGTATGCTCATTTTTGTGCTCTTCAACACCCATTTACAACATCCACTGTGGCTCAACTTTTCATGGATCAAGTCTTCAATCTTCATGGCATGTCGCATTCTATTGTTTCTAATCATGACCCAACTTTAACCAACAATTTTTGGCAAGAAATGTTCAAGCTACAAGGCACCCAATTGCATCTCAGCACAGCTTATCATCCCCAAACTGATGGCCAAAATGAAGTTGTCAACAAATGTTTGGAAACATATTTGAGTTGTTTTGCATCAGAAATGCAACATCAATGGGCTCAATGGTTACTACTAGTTGAATGGTGGTACAACACTTTGTACCATACAACTACCCACATGACTCCTTTTGAAGAAGTATATGGACAAAATCCACCTTCAGTTCTCTCATATTTTCTAGGTGTCTCGAAGGTCCAGGAGGTTGACCAAACACTTACAGTTCGAGAAGCTATTCTCCATACCCTCAAAGAGAATTTGGTCGTGGCCCAGAATAAAATGAAGGAACAAGAAGATCAAGTCCACTCTGAACATGAATTTGCAGAAGGGGATCAAGTGTTTCTTCGACTGCAACCTTACAAGTGAAATTCCCTCAAGGCTGACCATTGTCAGAAACTGGCACCCAAAATTTATGGTCCTTATACGGTTCTCAAGCGTGTGGGACAGGTGGCCTATCAGTTAGCTTTTCCCAGTCATTCTAAGCTCCATCCTATTTTTCATGTTTCCTGCTTAAAGAAGGTGATTGGAACTAAGTGCCAAACCCAAACCACCCTTCCCAAGTTGGACGAAGAAGGCTCCATTTGGCTACAGCCACAAGCAGTTTTGGACTAGCGTGAGCATCGTCTATGTCAGGGAACCATCAAGGAAGTGTTAGTCCAGTGGAAAGATACAACTCCAGCTGATGCCACTTGAGAACCAACTACCATTCTGCAGCAATTTCCCCATCTCAAGCCTTGAGGACTAGGTTGTTTTTATGGGGGAGGGCATGTTAGGGACCTAACTCCTCATGTAGGTAAAATAATATATTTCTATGTAATAAAGGTCAATATTAATAATGTCTAACAATAAGGAAGAATAAGTCTAATGTAAGAAGACCTAATAGAAGCTTCCACTTCTAGAAGGATCTTTCTCTAGATGGTTCTTTTGATAGACATATTTAGTATAAATAGGAGTCGAGGGTATGAGAACTTTTGTCTTGGATATTATTGTAATAGAGCTCTTCTCTATTGGAGGTTTCCCCCTCAAAGAGGCAAGTGAACATTTCTCTCATTAATCAAAGTTCTATTTATGGTGTTATTCTGGTATCATTTTGGTATTATTGTGGTGTTTTTCTGGTTACATTGTTGTTCATTTGCCATTTCTAGCTATTTATTTATGTTCTACATACTTTTTATATCTGGAATATCACAGTGGCCAACATTTCCTTTTCATAATTGGGTGAGTAAGTTCTTTCCATTAAGTTGGTGGCTTCCAAAGGTAAGGGGACTTCCTTCTTGCATCAAAACTACACCAATGCCATGCCCTTAAGAATCTCACACCATAATAAAGGTTTTTTTGAAGTCAGGCATGGCCATGACTGGAGTTGTACACATAGCCTCAAGTTTTAAAAAATATTTGGTTGCTTCTTGAGTCCAATAAAATGCCTCCTTTTTTAATAACATTGTTAGAGGTGTTCCTATTTGACCATAATTCTTGACAAAATTGAGGTAATATCCCATCAATACTAAGAATCCTCTAAGGTTCTTTAATATTTTAAGAATTAGTCGTTCCATGATAGCCTTAATTGTTTTAGGGTCCACTTTGAAACTTTCACGATATACAATATGACCCAAATATTCCAATTCATGAAACCCAAAGGAACACTTGGAAGGCTTTGCATACAATTGTTTCTCCTCCAATACTTTTAAGGCCATCTCAAAATGTTGTACATGCTCTTCCCAAGATTTTATATAGATTATTATATCATCCAAAAATACTAACACAAATCTTTTGAAGAAGGGTTTGAAAAAAAAATTCATCAATCACAATGAAATGTGGAAGGTACAATAGTGAGGCCAAATGGAATCACCAAAAATCCATAATGATCTTCATGTGTTCTAAAGGATATTTTGGGGATGACTTATTGCCTCATTATGATTTGATGATATATATAATTAATATCCAACTTGGTAAAGAAAATTTCTCCTTGCAATTCATCTAATAATTCATCAATGACCAGAATATCAACTTATCTTTAATGGTCATTTTTTTGAGCTCTCTATAATATGGACACATACACCATGAAACTTCCTTTTTGTAAACCATCACTATCATTGAAGAGAAATAACTATGGATAGGTTGAATGATTCCAACCTATAACATTTCTTGAACCATACACTTAATCTCACTCTTTTGTGCATTTATTGAACCATACGTTCAATCTCACTCTTGAGAGTTTGAGGAGTGTTCATGCTAGCCAATGCATGACAAGATATCATTAGAGTAGTCTCTTTCAATCATATTTTTTTCATTGATTTCAAATACAAGGGGAGCCTATAATACTTCCAAGATAAATATTACAAGCCTCAAGATGTCCAAGATAAATATTGCAAGATGGAGATTATTGAAAGTATTATTTTTGATAAGTTTGGATACCCTATATTTGAAGGCATTTTTACCCTACATACCTATATCAAATGGGATCACATGTCATATGGTTGGAAATATTATTCTAAGACCTTTCCAATGGTATATTAAATTATCTCTAACTCCCTAGTAATGAGGAGATATGATTTTTTTCGTGTGACAAACTAGCCAGAAAATTTAGGTTGGCTCAACTAGTCTTTACATGTCGTCCTTGAAAGTGGGGAGAAAATTACTATAAATACATGATATATTTTTTCATTTGTAAAGAAACCAAGTAAGATATCAATTATTAGGTGTGTAGAAGTGATCTGAGGTGCGCTAAAGGTGTTGGGGTGTCTTTTTGTTGTGCAAGAGAAGTCTAAGGGATTTTCTTGAGGTATTTCGTGTTCTCAAGGTGCACTATGAAGGATTGTGTTAAATTTAGATCTTATATTAAGTTCTTATTAAATTACTAGACAATAATAGCATAAGTAGGATCATTGAAAGATACACAATCACAAGGTACACAACATTTATCTTGGGAAACCCTCACGGGGCAGAAAACCCAACAAAAAATTCCTTAATATAGATTGCAAATACAATGCAAAGATAATAAACCAAGCACAAGAGAATATCCAACATTGAGCAATGCACCTCTCTCTTCCTTCTTCCGGCAACTGGTAACTGCAACTTCCTTCAAACTTGTTCACGCGATGAGTGACTTGAGTGAGTGAGCTAATGAGGCACCTCCCACTCTTATTTATATTGGCTGGCAAGTGCTAGGGTGGTGTCTCTTCATCAAGCAAGGATGAATTATTCACTTAGTGTCTAAAACCACTTTAATTAGGCCTCGGGGCCGAGTTCTTAATTAGCAACATATAATTAGGGTTTTACCAATCCACAAAAGGGGATTTTGTCTTATACAAATCCTGACATGATCAATCTACAAAAGGGGATTGATCTATAAGAGAATAACTCAATAATATGTAGAATATTATTTGCAGTTACAATATTTCAACACCCCCCATTAACAACAAGGGTATTCTACAACATCATCATGAGAGAGAGAGAGAGAAACAACATCAACAACATCTATAACACTGACTGGAATATCTATAAATCATCAGAAGTTTTTCTCATCATCAATAACATCACCATTCATAGCATGGAGCTGGAGTATCAACATCATCATCATTCATAACATGGATTTGGAGTATCAACATCATCATCATTCACAACATGGAGCTGGAATAACATCATCATCATTGTTCACAACATGGAGCTGGAACAACATCATCATCATCGTTCACAACATGGAGCTGGAACCTGAAACATCAACATTAGTTAGCATAAAAGCTATAACAACAACATCATCAACAACACAAGGCTAGAGCAACATCATCACAACACGAGGCTGGAGCAACATCATCACAACATGAGTCTGGAGAAACAACATCACAACACGAGGCTGGAGCAACAACATCATAATCACGAGGCAACATAATGAGGCAGGTGTATCAAAAAAAAATTGTGGTACTCTGACAGACCCTAGGGATCTACTCGAGAATCATAAGATTCCCTAGGATATAGAATCCTAACGGAGCTACCACGTGGTACTATGATAGACTGTCCTTATCATACCTTCAGGATCTTCCCATGAATCATAATATTCCCTAGGATTATAAAAATCCTAACCGAGCTACCACTATTGACCATAGCTAGAATATACATGCATAGGTACTTTGACAGACTGTCCTTACCGAACCTTCAAGATCTGTCCAGGGATGATTAGTCCTCTAGGATATGAAATCCTAACTGAGCTACCCATTGTTGGTTAGGACACCATAGTATCATCAACATCACTCCCCCTTTCAAGGGATGTCCTTTTATACTATACCAAGCTTGTCTCGAAAGTGCTCAAACTTTACACGATACAAAGGCTTGGTCAACACATCTGCAACTTGATCATCTGTGCCAACATATTGGAGCTTTATAGCTCCCCCCTGCATGATGTCACAAATGTAGGGATACCAAATTTATATGATCTTATACTTGTCATGGAACATAGGGTTCTCTGTTATCTTTATGAAACTATTGTTGTCACATAGAATCACAGTTGCTTCCATCTCCAAATCAAATAGACCTATCAACAACTTCCAAATCCACATGGCTTCACAACTGGCAGAACATGCAGTAATGTATTCCACTTCTACCATGCTGAGAGAAATACTGGATTGCTTCCTACTCTGCCATGGAGTTATGGCTGACCCCAGAATAGAAAAACATCTTGAAACACTTCCAGCCAAATCTAAATCGGTATAAAAAATCAATCTGAAGTCATGATCTCCATTATAACAGAGACCAAAGTCCAATGTACCCTTAAGGTATCTCATCACATGTTTTGCAACAACAAGGTGAACACGTCTAGGCTCTACCAGATACTGAATCAAGGTGTTCACAAAAGAAACATATATCTGGCCTGGTATTCATCAGATACATCAACGATCCAATTATCTATCTGTACAGCGTAGCATCAACCATTCTGACAAAATATCAACCAAGAGCTTCAATGTAACACCCTGTTTCCCCCAGTTTGTAATTATAACTATATTGGCCAAGGAACTATGGAAAACTCAAAGGTGTGAATGTTTGATTTAATGGACCTTTGTATAAAAGGTCGATGAATGTAAATTATGTTATTTTAATAGAAAATGGATACGTGTTGCATGACTGTTGGAAAGGGGATGTGCTAAGAAGAGACCACGAATGTTATGAAAAGGTCATGGAGGGGACTAGGAATGGTTGCATTAACCTCCACTGAACCAGTACTTTGTTGGATTTAATTGCTCAGGATCAGAAAAACCCTCTAACCCAAGAATGAATTATTGTCAGGTTGGTAGGTGGGAAGACCTCCTCAAGAGTTAATGAGGGGATGGGGAAAACCGCCCATCTGCAGGGATTCCAGATCTAACCATAGACTGAGAATTCAAGCCACACAGAATATTGTTGAGGAAGGCAAGAAAGGAAGCGTGGTGGGCAGAGGAATACTTGCAAAGAGTGCAGAGACGAGAGTCGAAGCTCTCGAGTCCGAGGAAGGAATGAAAGAGGAAAGTGAGTTATGATTGCAGAAAAATAGAGACTGAGTCAAGAGAAGGGGAGTAACCTTTGTCCCTATCTATTTCTATACTAGGAGAAGGAGTGTAACCTTCGTCCCTAACTTTCATTGAGCTGGAAGAAAGAGATTGAATCTCAAAACATCGTGGTCTAAGCTCAGGGGTGGCCAGTGGTAAATCAATTAGGAGTGACTGAGCCTATGGTTGGGTGGAAATGAGCACCCCTTTCAGCAGTCACATCATGCCTTATGGTTCTGATAAGTGTTTTCATGCTTTGTGCTTTGAATTGGATATAATGAATGCATGTGTGTATTTATGTGTCTATAAATGGTTTCTGTATTGAAATGGTTAAGTTATGAGTATGCGTTTGTTCCCTTGAGAACTTAGGATTCTTCTTGATTGTCCATATGCGCCATTTTAATTCCTCGAAGGCGTTTCCCCAGGGAATTTCAGCACAGTTCCAGAGTCAAAGAAAATCTCTTGGCTCTCCTATCGTTTTTGTAAAATCACAAGTTTACCTTACCCTGTTTCGAAGCTTGAAGTTCTGTGAGTTAGGGAGGCATACCCTTCAGACCAATAGTCTAAGAGACTTTGAATTCAGGCCAAAGTCTTAACCAAAAACTTGACTAAGAGTAGGGTTAATAGCCCAAGAGCCATCTGAAGGTCCATGTGACCTAGGTTTAGGAACCCTATACTAAAGGAGTTATCTCATGAAGGTTTCAGAACCTCGGGAGCTCAAAGCTTAGAGATGTTAAATTTCACGATAGTCAAGTTACCCGAACTACCAGAGTAACAAGAACCGTAGATGACTTAAGAATCTGACAGCATAGATGGATGTGAGTCGTTTAACGAGAGGATAATCCATATTGATTGTCAGATCAACTCAGATACCACTCGAGTTAATGAATTAAACACCACCTTCTTGATTAAATCGATGGTTGGAAGTCAGTACGGATTGCGAAGGTGAAATTAGCGAACGTGCTCATTCGCGACTCGCAATTCACCAACATCATTGATCTTGTTGAGTTGGAAGATCAACGACCATGATTAGACTGGATTTGAGCGAGCACTTCCCAGATTGTAGAGGTTGGATGCCACAATCACTATGAATCCTTGATCTTTGAGTGGAGATCGATGGTGGGGAATCATTGCGGAGTGCAAAGGTGAAATTAGTGGACGCGTTAGTTCGTGGCCCTCAACTCACCAATGTCATTGATCTTGTCAAGCTGGAATATCATTGCGAAGGTTGAGCTCCCTGACAAGGAGTGCGCATGTTGGGGCCTTGCAATCACTTTTAACCATCGATCGATGAACGCATCGGTATTGGCCAGATCATGACCATCAAACCTATAAAATTTGCTAGGTGTATAGTCATGGGTTCCTTTGGAAATCCACGGAGTAACAGAGTCCTTATGTACCATCGATCTGAGAGAAAGGACATGTGTCGATATATCATTGAATTTGGGTGTAATCACTTCGAGAGAGAGCGAGTGTGGAGAGTTTGAACCTCCCGAAGCTCGAAGAGCCAAAGTGATTTGCAATCATCGATCTGTGGGAGACACGCATCGACATATCGTCGACTTTGGGTGAAATCACTCTGGGAGAAAAGGGGATATGTTGAACAAGAACTCCCGAAGGTCGGAGAGCCAGAGTTCTTCTAAGTTGACCGTCAGCTGAGGACAGGTGTCAGTAGATCTTCCATTTTGGGAGATAGCTAATTCGAAGGTGAAAGGCATCGGAGTATTTGAAACTCTCGAAACCCGAATAGCCGAAGTGATTTGTAGTTGTCGATTCGTGGGAGATATGCTTCGATAAATCATTAACTTCAAGTGAAATCATTTCAGGAGAAAGTGAGCGTGGAGATGTAGAAGTTCTCGAATTTTGAATTTCTAAAGTAAATCGACACTATTGATCTGGAAGGACATGTTGCGCACGATCCTTGACTCCAGAAGAAAATGCTCTGGGAGAAAAAGGCTGCAGAAAACTCTGAATCTCCCGAATGTCGAAGTCCCGAAATGAAACTAAGTCGTCGATTTACAATGGATGTGTGGTGCTTGATATAGAACTCTAGGTATGGAGTACTTTGGGAGGAAAGGTTGTGCGAGCATCCAAGACTCCCTAACGCTGAAGTCCCAAAGTGAATCAAGACCATCGAACTCCCCGAGGACACTCGACATCAGATGGTGCACTTCGGAGGATTAGTACTCCGGAGGTTTTGCGAGGAGGTGTTTTGAATTCCGCCAAAGCTCGGAGACCCAAAGTCATTGAGGGTCATTGATCTTGAGGGTGAGTAGGGACCATTGATCCCTTCATGCCAGTTCATAACTTCGTCTCTTTGAA
Organism: Picea sitchensis; assembly: GCA_010110895.2. Taxonomy (NCBI): domain Eukaryota; kingdom Viridiplantae; phylum Streptophyta; class Pinopsida; order Pinales; family Pinaceae; genus Picea; species Picea sitchensis. The sequence continues at coordinate 5,633 of SNQJ01S0187237.1, read as the reverse complement.
GTTCGAATGAAGTAGCGTGTGATGAATCAAAAACTCCCAAAGCCCGAAGTTCTGAAGTGTCGGAATAGGTGCCTGTGGCCTTGACGTTTGGTCATAACCTGTGGTCATATGCGATGGTTTTTGAAGAAGGAGGGGCTAGGCCCCGATTTCTAAATTAGAGACCATGGATAGAGGATTTTATTATTTTTACTCCTCGTTGTGGGTGTGTTACAAATTGGTATCAGAGCATGGTTACAACACTTGGCCTGCTTGGGATCATGGACGAGTCACTTAAAAGCAATATTTAGAATACTTTTAATAGTGACAACCTATCTTACCTCTTTCTTAAAGAGTCTGGTTAAAATTTTATTGAGGAAAATAATGAAAATTTATATTGTGTGTGTGCATTTAATAAATTTGAACTATGTATTGTTCATAAACTAATAGACTGTTAGCTAACAATAAGTGTTTTGTCAGCACTCAAGCAGTCAGTAAATCATAGGAAAACTTCAATTCTAAAGGATGGTGATATGTTATGAAGTGGGGGATGGCTCCCACAATAGAGACAAAGAATCTGATGAAAGGAGGGCGGTGGAAACCCCTTCGGATCTGGCTGAAATTGTAAGGAGCCTCAGGGACGAATTACAAAGTTTCAAGGACAACAATGAGAGATTAATAAAGGATCAATAAAAACAAACATAAATTAATGTAGTCTTTTTGTAGAGCTTATCCGACATATAGAGGCAGTTGTAGCATAAACCCACAACTAGCCATGTGGACCAACGACATGTGAAAAGAAGTCAAAGTCCACCTGAGATAAAAAAACATGGCCCCATAAGTGACCACACTAGGAGAAGTACCTCGAAGAAGGCCCAACCTGGAGGCAGGGGACACTCATCAGGAGAGTCCTCTGGAAAGGAAGTTGGCAACTCCGAGGGATATTCTAGTAGAAAAACTAGCTCACATTCTCAAGGGAAAGGAAAGAAGTGAAAGCTTTCCAAAAGTTGTGATCCTGAAGAGTTAAAGAAGGCCAAACCACCCTCTTTCGATGGAGAGATTAAGAAAGGGGAAGAGGCTGAAGCTTGGCTACTTGGTTTAAATAAGTACTTCAGAGTCCATGACTACTCTAAAAACTTGAAGGCTCGAATAACCATATTCAACCTGAATAGAAAGGCCTCCATTTGGTGGGAAGACCTTAGGAATGTGAAAGGAGTCCATGAGAAGGACTTGTCATGGAAACTATTGGAACATATATTGAATTTTTCTCAGTGACAGTTGAGATCCCTTTGGAAGGTATAAAGGTCACAAAAAATCGTCATATCTCAAAAAGGTGTGGGGAGGTTACACCTCGAAATCCTTCGGACTTCGCATATTCGCAAGTTTTCATTCGCGTGGAAAGAAATCAGTCGCATGCTAGACAACCGAAAAACCGAAGTTGCGAAGTGCCTAGAGGCTTAGCCACAGGTCACATCTTGAGGTCACATGAAGGAGCAGGATTAGTGAAAAGGGTGTAATGACCCTTTTCTTATTCCTGTAAATAATCTCATAAATAATCTGAAACACTAGCTAAATTAAAATTAATTATGATATAACCTTAAATTGATTACAAGTTATTAATTAATTATTTTGGATTATACTTAAGCGGAAATATGATTTAACTCCTTGAGTAAGGGTTAAATGAATGAGTGATTATTAAATAAGATATTAAATAATTAATTATTAAATTAAGGATTAGTGATTAATTGATCATTAATTAATTAATTGATTAATTATGAATTAAAAGGGGAAAAATAAAATAAATAAATAAAAACATAAATAAGGTAAAGGAGTTACGTATCCCATGAGGGATAACGTAACCCACACGTTAAAGGGGACATTAATTAAAAGATAAGGTAATAAATATGAACTAAATGAAGGGATAAGGTTTAAATGTTTGGATAAGGTTTGGTGAGGGAAAGGTTCGGGGAGAGGAGGGGTGGAGGCATAAGGAAGGGGGAGTATGGATTTGAAAGAGTTCATTCGGCATAAGGAAGGGGAGTATGGATTTGAAAGGATTCATTCATTCGAGGTTGGGGACGAGAGGAGATTTTGGGGGGAGCTTGGGGGACTGATTTAGCAGTGGGGATTTACCGTGCACACCGTGGCTGAGAGGTTTGGGCACGGAGGGCTAGGAAATCCGTAGATGTCCTAGGGCCAGGCGCACTGGTCGGCAGGGTGGCCGGTTTGGGAGTGTTGAAGCTGAGGATTCAAGCTGCAGCGCAAGCTTAGCATCAGTGACAGGTATTTTCCAAATTGTGAAGTGTTTACTCAATTTTAACTTTTATGCAAATTATTAGGTAGATTTAACTCGTTATGCAAAGTGCGTTATGTAAAAATGTTATTTTATTTATAAAATGTTGGAATGAATATGCTGGAATAAGCAAATTTTTAGTTTTTTTTTTTTTGTTCTTTCAAAATTCCGCTCTGTTGTAATTTATAGTAGCTTAAATGAAATTATGGTTGTTACATCTGGTATCAGAGCAATGTTGGAATACTGGGCCTAAAGGGCCAAAACTCCAAGCTCAAATTGCCTTAGCTTAACCTGCACATAAAACACGTAAAACATAGAACATTAATAAATAAATAAATAAATAAATAAATAAATAAATGCAATACTAATTTACGAAGTAAAACAAGCTAAGTAGACTAAGTAGGCGAGTTAAGTACAGTAAGTACTGATCCCATAAATTACTCTGCTTGCTTGTAACTAAGTTCAACAAAGGTCACACATTGAAAGTATATACTATATAGAAGCTAACCATAACACTGAAATAGTGTAAACCACATGCTAAGTTAAAGCAATAGTAATAGTTAAACACTAGTATCTCTATCATTGTTTCATACGAGCTATTACACTCTATTCGAGCTTTAAGGATCATAACTAGCTGCTTAGACTGGTAGTAATATGTAACTCTTATAATAACGTACTCATAATGACTGCAAATACGTATTACTCTTATCCGTATCCTTTGTGTGATAACATGAACTAGATCAGTATTCATTAGGCAGATAGTGTAAAGTGTTGAAGCTTATGCGCAGTACTTATAGTTAGTACGAACTAATGGGATTAGTACAACTTAGTAGGAGGTGATAGCTATCAAAGTAGGGTCAATAAGGGGCAATCGACTGTGTGACAGCTCGGGAGGGGAGAGATACTACGGTGGTCGTGAGAGCAAGAAAGGAAATGGTGTTTTTTTTTCAGTGCGTTCTTGGTCCGATTCAATTCGTTAGTTCCCGAAGCAAACCATGAATGGGGCTTTCAATAAAGCAAGGCTCAATCTTTATTAGTTTTTTTTTCCAGTCCTTTCCCTTCCATAAAATGTTCTGCCCCAGTTTGGTTATTCTACCTTTGGCCTGTCTGTTCCATTCGTGGAGAAACGATGGGGTGAGTTAAGTACAGTCGTAAAAAAAAAGTAGATATAGAAAGCATGCAATTAAACAGTAAGGCTGCAACAACCTCACGGAGCTCTGGAGCAATGGGCGAGTCCAGAAAATTTATCAAAAGCCTGATTCTGGGTGCCAAGGCCTTCTCCAGGGATCGATCTCCCACCGAAGACATTGGAAAAGAGCAATCTGACAAAAGAAAGAGTAAATGGAGTCTAGGAAAAAGCAAACCCAAGTTGATAACCCTAATGACTATCTTAAGTCCCCACGTCAGAACTTCAAAGACAATTCCTGCAGATTGCGGCAGTGAGTAGCCAGAGACTGGAGGGTTAGAGTAATATCGACAGAAGGCTCAAGCTCGAGTGAGAGCTTCAGAAGTGTCGGACAGTTCTCACCTATTTTTTTTTTCTTCAAACCAGACGGAGTGAATCCAAAATGACCCTTTAAACCCAATTCTTGGATATTCTCACAATTTTTAAGGCTTTTTAGGGCATCATCGGACAAATTTGTGCAATCCACAAGACTGATAGCGCTTAGCCTGTTACAAACCCTGGTCATGGCCTCAATACCTGAATCCTCCAAATTGGGTATGGAAGTCGAGGCAACATCCTCGAGCATAGTACAATTATTCACAAACCCTACACTTGAAATGCATTCCTGTGGTTGGTCAGGGTTCCCTAACGATAATGTCAGTAGGTTTTGAAGGCATTCGGAGGCCATCTGGAGATCGTGATCGTACAATTGATCAATGCATTGAGAGAGATTCAACTGCTTAACATGTTTGAAGCGAGGAAGGAGAGAAGGGAGAAGTACACGCGACCTGATTGTCAGCTTCTTGGCTAACAATGTCAGCACGTCGTTCCAGTCTTTGCAGACCACGGACGCCGAGAGTTGGTCCTGGGGACCCGAAATCCGCGTTAAGATGAGGGACAACATTCCTCTGTCCCTGAGCGCGATCTCCATGCTGCTCTCCATTGCTGTTCTGTTTCGTCAGAACTGAAATTCACAGAGAAGGTTGCTCCCGTGGGTGGAAACTGTTTCGTCAGAAAGGAATTCACTATAATCCTGATGATGGCAGTGAAGATGAGCGGGATCCCCAAAAAAAAAAAAAGTTAGAAACAGAACATCGTGTTCTTGAAGATGGGTTCGAATCTGCCATGATTGAACCTGACCTGCAGTCTGAAACTACTGTGGTAAAGCCAAATGACGAGAGTTTAGAAATTGGACTAGCAGATTCAGGGACACTTCCACTTATACAGCGCAATCTGTAGACATCGGCAGGAGCCTGCATCTTGAACTATGTTGCACAACCTATAATCAATTATTCATTGGATACTGATTTCGAGTGATTTAATCATTTATTTATCATCCGAACACCTAATTAAAAAAAAAAAAAGGGGCCTGGAAATAGACTACAAATACTAGTTGACAGAAAAACAAATGATAAAAACCACCGAAAAATAAAGAATCAATACTCACCTGCTTTGCAGAACGTATCCACATTAAAAGACTATTATGCTGCGTTACCATTCCAGTGGCATATATTCCCAGACCCCATTACTTACAGCTTATGAAAGCCATCCAAAAGAGAGAAGCCAGCGTCCTCCGTTCGAACCCAGACAGTAGAATTTCTTCCACGCAGTGCAGTGATCGATCCTTGGAAGCGTAGGAGGAGATGCTGCCTTTATTCATGTATTCGACTGAAAGAAGTGAAATAGGCTATCGTGTTGTTCCGGGCAAAACCTGCTGCATATTTAGCAACCATGAGAGTAGCAGTGAAGATGATGATAATGCAGAAATTACTCTACCACGCCGAGAACAGAGCAAAGAGGAGAAGCGTGTGAGGACGCGTTTAAGGTTGGGAGAGATAGGTGTTAGGTACTGAGAGCTGGAGGCGGGGCACGTGGGCCTCATGCGAGGACCCACGATGCCAATTCTTATGCGTATAGTATTTCGATTAATTTTGTTATTATTTTTATTTTATTTATTTATTTGTTATTTATATATATTTTTATTTATTATTATTTTAACTGTAATATATTAATGGTTGGATTTCTTTTATTTATTTTAAAAGAGGCTTCAAAATTTTTATTTATGTAAATTTTAAATAAACAAAGTTAAATTAAGTAAATTAAATTAAGTTAGATTTAATTAACAAAAAAATATATATATATTAATTAATTAATTAAATTAAAATTAATTGGGCATATTAATTTTTTTTTATATATATT
>SNQJ01S0187236.1:0-18495 GCA_010110895.2 Picea sitchensis | reverse complement strand
AAGATTTACCTCCACAGTAAATTTAGTGTTTCTACCAGGATTTACTGCCCACCAAAATTTAAGGGGATTCTTCCCAAATTTAGGAGATTTAACACAATTTAAACATAAATGTTTATTTATGCCCCAAATGGAATTTTGAGAACTTTTGTGTTTTATTTCAGACCAATTTCATGTTTATGTCCTAATTATTTTCCCTCGATAATTATTTATAAGGAATTTTAATGTTTACCCATAATTGGGATTATTTCCTAAAGTCCACACAGATCTGATATCTTCTAACTTTTTTGGCAAGGGATTTGAGGACATACTAAAATGGAGCACTATTACACAGAAAAATCACTCTCTCTTCTTCCATAGGTGTTATAGATATTTTTAACTATTAAATCATCAATTCCCAAGCATTCATTAAATTGTACAACACAGTCAACCACAAAATCCACTTCCAGAAATATTATTTTAGCACGGAGATAGTCAAGAGATAAGAAATTAAATCAAAATAACTTCAGCTAAGACATTCCCTTTATTTTTCTTAAATTTCTATAGTCATTTTTGTCATAAATTAAACTTACACATCTCTTAAAACACAGTCTGTAACTTTCTTTGAACTTTTAGAAAAACATTACTTATCTAGGACCCAGAAAATGTTGCAATTGTTGACAAGGGTGCCCTTTTCCTCCCAACTGTAAGCACAACAACTCCTGGACGGGTTTAGTGCTAGCCACCCCCTAGCCAGGTCATGATGCTCTGAGAGAGACTCTTCCTTTTGTTCAGCAACAACCAGGGACAGAGATTTCTCTCCTCTACCCACGGGAATTTAGCAGATCGTTTCTCTCTCTACCAAGAAAGGGGGTCTGCAATGAGTGCTTCCTTAGTCATTTATATTCTTGCAACCCCATTTATCATCTTGGACTAAAGACGTTGCCCAACAAATTCTTGTAACCAGAACAAAATCGTTTTTCAGTTGTCTTCAAAACCAGAGAGATGCACATGCTCTCCCTCTTCAGAAAATGGTCTCCAAAATCAATCTTCTACCCCCTCTCTCTCTGCCCACCATTTTCCCTTTATTTCCTGCATTCTTTTGCAATATTTCGTGGGTCAAATCCCCCAATTTGTGGGTCATCCTAGAATCATGTAGATGGGTACTTTTTTTCCCATGCTTCTGAGGACAGGCAGTTCTGGTACAAAACCCATTATTGTTCATAAACGTGGAAAGTTGATATTTCCACTACCCACTTCCTCCATTAATCACAATTCTAGAAAATGGGCAATCTATATTTTTCTTGAATTTTAAATTGGCACGAAAAATTTCCTCATTGTTTCCCTCTCATGGAATCATGACCTATATAGGAAATCCCCCCCTCAACAGTTGTCCAACATTTTCCTTTTTAAATTAGTAGCATAAATATTTACACTATTTTTTTAGCAAAATATAGTTATATTTACAAGTTGGGGAAATAGGGGTATTACAAAGGCATTCTAGCTTGTGTATCAGAGGTTATTTGTTATTATGAGACATTTGCTTTCGAAACTATTCCTTTTACCTTGTTTAAATGTTGGAGGTTGGCTTAGGGAACTCAAGTAAATGGTCACCCTTAGGATGGGGTGTTTCTGGGAGCTTCCTTTGATGAGTCATCATGCCACTCTTGACCATACTTACCACTTTCCATCATTATTTCCCCTCATGACATCATCTCTTGGGATTTTCGGGTAGACTGACCCTAGAAGGGACCATTCGTCATTTCATGGGAAGAAGGGCCTGAAGGCCCAGAGGGGAGTTAGCTGGAAAAATATAAAAGCCTAATGAAAGAACCTTCCAGATGCTTCGCCTAGGGGATCCCGTGAAAGTAATGAAAAGCTTCTCCATAAGAAAATAAGGACCCCATGAAAATAATAAATAAAGATGCTTAAAGGATCAGTTGAGGATAGGGGGGTATCATCATTATCCAACCTATCATTTCCATGGGTATATAATGGTATGGCATTACCATTTATGGTCATCACACCAAGGTAAAGGTTCTCAGTTGCATGGCTGAGGGAAAGAGGGTCTCATCATGAGCCAACCTTCTCATTTCCGTGAAATTACTTGTGGGTGACATTACCAATATCTAGTCACCACACCAGGGCAGTGGCCTCCAATTCACCCTATCCTATACTGAAAGAAAATACAAAGAAAGAAAGATAAAAGGCAATTGATGGGCCTGGAAAAAATGCATTATGGACGAAGGTGTGGCACACCCTCCACAAAGGCACCCATAAATGAGATACTATGGACCCTTGAATATCATGAACCCCATGCCCATTGAGTATTACCCCCATCCATTCCATTTCATTCACATTACTCAGATAGGGTTGTTCCTAGACTTAGGGGGTTTGATCCATTGAAAAGAAGTACCATGCCAACCCTCTCACAACCAAACTTGGGAAAACGTTTAGTTCCTTAAGCACATGTTTGTATGATGTAGTCCTAGTATACATGATTTAATGGCTCTTTTATTGACTTGATTCACTCATCATGATGCTTTGACTTGAGATCCTTGAAGGGCGTACCCATTTTTCTTGCAAGTACAGGTTGGTGGCCAGTTTTGGAAGAACAAGCCTAGCTTGGGCTTCCATGAGGCAATCATCCCACATGATGGATGATATAGGCCCACATGCTAGATGACAAAGAGATGCTTTCAGAGGCCTAGATAGACACAACCCACCCTTTGCATGCCAAATGAATTTCCCAGAAGGGGAAAAACATCGCTCCCTAAGGGCTTGACGTCACATTTGAGGGGAATATGGTGGTTAATGATGAATCAGAGCATGACACATGTTATTTTGAGGTGTAGAGGCTCTGGATGATTTCCACATGGTCTTTGGAGGCCCTAATTTGCATCCCAGCTCCAAGGACTTGCTCAATTTTCCAAAACGTCCTCCTTCAAGGGATGATGTCACCTTTGTTTTAGGGTTTTCTTTGTGCAAAAGTGAAATTAAAGAGAATTTTTAAATATTATATTTGTAAAGGGGAAATATTAGGGTTGTTGACCCCTAATTTTGTGTTTTCCCTAATATTATGTGGACAAATTATGTTAGCTACATTTTGTATAAATAGAGATCATAAGATCTCATTTTCAAGACACAACTCTCCATTGTGAGAGGCTCTTGGACTGAAATTTTTTCTATCTTTGGCTAGTTCTTTGTCTTTTGCTTTTGTTTATGGCTATTTCTTTGTTATGGTTGATGGAGATGGTGCGCTAGCCTTGGAAGGATTTCTTCATTGTTTTTTTGGTGGTTAGTCTAGCTTTTATTGCCTTTTAATGCTTGAAGGTGCCATTTATTTCATTGTATTATCATTTGTACAAGTTAAAGGTTCTATTTGCTTGAGACAAGTAGGAAGTATATGGGCATACACCCATATGTGTGTTTCCACCATTTTATTTCTAAGGGAATATTGCTTCATAAGGGTTTACTAAGAGGAGTATAATTGCATACACCCTCCTAGTTGAAACCCTAGCTAAGAGAAGTTTGCCTTGGGGAGTAAAAGGGTTTACACCCCCAAGGAAGTAGCCTATATATCTTCTTCAAATTATCTTGACTCCATTAACCCTTTCTTAAAGGCATTATTCATTTACTTACTGCATGGGAGAAATAAATTGTTGCCTTGGTAAATGTATAGATTTCATGTTTTGAAGTTGGCTCTTTTGGATAATAATCTTGATGCCTTGGGGATTCTTCCTCCCTTAGGGAATCGTGTTTCTCCCAAAAATTCTTATTTATGTAGTAAAAATAACCTACAACCATTATGGTTGCTTTAAACTCTAACCCTAACTGCTAATATCTCACAAACTAACCCTAGACTAACCCTCTAACTTTGCTAGTTTAACCTACTAACCTAGGTGCATCTATTGGGATAGATTTTGGCACTTTTTGATGGTTAGATTTGTTGTTGTACTTCATTGAATGCTATAGCCATAAGACTGATATACTTCTGTATAAATTTACTTTTATGACACACATCTTTATTCAGTCTTGAAGTGATATTTTTGGTCCACATCGATTACTAGTTTTAGTGTTGACATTGCTAACTAATATAGACCTTTTACTTGCTGATTTGGATGTAATCTATTGCTGATTTAATAACTTGTATGATGCAATATTTTAGGGATAGAAATATTAACTTGTTAATATGTTACTATACTTGGTTGGAAAAGTGTCTTTTCTTGTGTCTCAGGCAGGTACTGGTGCACCAACGACTATCTCTTTACTCGGTATCCATTTACCTCTCTTCACTTACCATTCTCAACCAATATTTTCTTCCATCGCTTGAACTTTAGGGGGACTTCTCCTTATACTTCCCTTCATCCTTCTCATTCCCCCTATGGTCTTTAGGATCACCTCCCAGGAGCGACCTAGTCACCCTTGAAGTGTGGGACCTACATCAAGGTGACATTGGGCATAGGATTCCCAAGTTGTATCACCTGCTTTGTGGTTGGGTTGGGATTTTCCCAACGTACAACTTGTGCTATAACATTTTGACACTGTTGTTGGGGAGGATTTTGAATCCTCTTCATGCCCTAAACAACACTTTTGGCAAGTCTCTTTCCCAAATCCTTCACCCCGAGATTACCTGGCGAATCTACTCCAAGAACCTACCCATTTTCCTTTGACAAACCTTCTTCAAAGTTTGTCTGGAGACTCCACCATTTCTCGAACCCACCTTTCCATTTCTTACCTTTCCCTTGATCTCCCCCTGAAAATCCTTTGAGGTGTTCTTCTAGTCAATGGGACTATGGCACCTTGGAATCAACCAAGACACTGCGATCCCTCATGGAAGGAAATTTTGAAAATGTAAAGGGAAAAAGATGCTAATGAAGTTGTTGAAGAGCTGATGAATCAAGTAAAAGAGATTCTTGAAGAACATGCTCATGAAGAAATCTTCCAAGAAGATCTTGATGAAGCTTATCACATTGAATATTCTGAGGAGTCATTTAATGAAGATGAAGTGTTTTCACTTAATGACCCAAATGAAGACATCCAAGCCGTTATTCCTCTTACGAGTCAAGAAGAGAACACTATGAGTTATGACCCTTTCAAGGACCTTGATGACAACCTGTTCCATGATCCTGGGAGTGAAGGAGCACTACAAGAGCCCTCGGATACATTTGGTCATCATATTGACACTTTCATACAGATTGTAAAACATGGATGGGACATGATCCTTTTCACCTTTGACGGAGATCCCACTTACGACGTTGAGGGCAGCCCTCAAACAAAGGATTGGTCTCCATGCATATATGATTCAAATGTTTGGGATGGTGATGGTGACATGATCACAAATTTTCTCGATCCATTTCAAAATGACTTGTCACAACATCTTCAGGGTGATGCATATCCTTTTGGGGATACATATTTTTTCTATGAGGATTTTCAGACATTTTCGCCCTTGATTTTGGAAGAGTACCAAGACATATCCATCCCGGGGAAATAAGAGGTTCACTCTATGAAGTGGAAGTTTTTTCATCTTGGATATTCTCACGAGGATTCATAGATGAAGAGGCAATGTTTTTCTTCTTCTAGACCCGAGCTCATCCTGTACCTCATTTCTTCCCCTTGGGTAAAGCATGGGGTCTTATTGATTTATCTCACATCTTCTCAGTGTTCAAGGAGCAGTGATTTTGTTGATGAGAATGAAGATGAGCCATCATCTACATATGTCAGTCCACTCCAGAGATGGATAGATTAGGCTTGCAGCTATGCTTGCAGTCAGGAATTCCAGGACGATCGAGATTGTGGTTTCTCTTTTCAGCAGGATTTGCTCCCTCCCACCCATCTCCATGAGTTTTATTTCATGATTGATTATATGTTTATTTATTCTCATGACTACTATGTGTTGGACTTATCTTTGTTGTTTCACATGATTAAGCACAGGGGGGAATTTCTTCGTCCGATGATCAGGTGGTTTCACTGGTTGTACGATTTCACCTGACACCTTAGAGACATGATCTTCAGGGTCCCAGAACCTTAGGTAAGTAGGTAAGTCATCTTACTTTCTTGTATCTTGCATTTTTTTTGCTCATATTAGTTTAGTTGCATTTGCATTTTCATTTTTCTCTACTTGCATTATTGATTTCATCATCATATATGTATACTTACTTAGAAATTTTGTCAAAATTTTCTTTTTCTAGATTAGTTAGTTTTGATTATGACCATATGAGAACAAGGATGAGTAGGTCATCTTGCACTTGACAGTTTGATGTTTCCTTGCAAGCATAAGTCTACCAGGAGATTTTGTGGTTCTCTTGCACTCTATGGCGAGCACATGTCCCCAAGTGGGAGTGATATGTTATCCCCATTTTGTGGATAACAAAGGATATTACATCTTGAGGCCCTTAGGTTGAAGATATGGAGTGTCGAGAGGTCACATGACTAGCAGTATCCCTTTTGCACAACCAGAGACCTGCATTGCCACCATAATGATCCAACACCTAGTCTTTGTCCACACCACCTTGTTGCCACAAGGTCACTTGGGTCTTGCTCCATGCAGTACAAGTCAGGTATGATGGTGGGTATCATTTTAATATTTGAGGCATTCTAGCTTTTGTATAAGAGGTTATTTTTTATTATGAGACATTTTCTTTGGAAACTATGTCTTTTACCTTGTTTAAATGATGGTGGTTGGCTTGGGGAACTTAGGTAGATGGTCACCCTTAGGATGGGGTGTTTCTGGGAGCTTCCTTTGATGTATCATCGTGCCACTCACGACCATACTTACCACTTTCCATCATTATTTCCCCTCATGACATCATCTCTTGGGATTTTGGGGTAGACTAACCCTAGAAGGGACCATTCCTCATTTCATGGGAAGAAGGGGTTGAAGGCCCAGAGGGGAGTTAGCTAGAAAAATATAAAATCCTAATGAAATAACCTTCCAGATGCTTCACCTAGGGGATCCCGAGAAAGTAATGAAAATCTTCTTCGTAAGAAAATAAGGACCCTATAAAAAGAATAAATAAAGACTCTTAAAGGATCAGTTGAGGATAGGGGGTCTCATCACGAGCCAACCTATAAAGTCCATGGGTATATAACGGTATGACATAATCATTTATGGCCATTACACCAGAGTAATGTCTCTCATTTGCATGGTCAAGGGAAATCGGGTCTCATCACGAGCCAGCGTCCCCATTTTCGTGAAAGTACTTGTGGGTGACACTGTCGATATCTGGTCACCACGCCAGGGCAGTGGTCTCCAATTCACCCTATCCTATATTGAAAGAAAATACAAATAAAGAAAAATAAAATGAAATTGATGGGCCTGGAAAAAATGCATTATGGACGGAGGTGAGACACACCCTCCACAAAGGCACCCATAAATGAGATACTATGGACCCTTGCATATCATGAACCCCATGCCCATTGAGTACTTCCCCCATCCATTCCATTTCATTCACATGACTCAAATACGGTTGTTCTTAGACTTAGAGGCTTTGATCCATTGAAAATAAGTACCATGCCAGCCCTCCCATAACCAAACTTGGCAAAACGTCTAGTTTCTTAAGCACATGTTTGTATGATGTAGTCCTGGTATACATGCTTTAATCGCTCTTTTATTGACTTGATTCACTCATCATTATGATTTGACTTGAGATCCTTGGAGGGCGTACCCATTTGTCTTGCAGGTACATGTTGGTGGACAGTTTTGGAAGAACAAGCCTAGCTTGGGCTTCCATGAGGGAAAGCAGCCCAAAGGATGGATGGCATAGGCCCACATGTCAGATGATAGAGAGATTATATCGGAGGCCTAGGAGACAGATGGATAGACAAAGCCCACCCTTTGCATGCCAAACGACTTTCCCAGAAGGGGAAAAACATCACTCCTTAGGGGCTTGACGTCACATTCGAGGGGCATATGGTGGTTGATGATGAATCAGATCATAACACATGGAATTTTGAGGTGGAGAGGCTCTGGATGATTTCCACATGGAATTTGGAGGCCCTACTTTTCATCCTAGCTCCAACGACTTGCTCAATTTGCCAAAACGTCCTACTTCAAGGGATGACATCACCTTTGTTTTAGGGTTTTCTTTGTGCAAAAGTGAAATTAAAGATAATTTTTAAATATTATCTTTGAAAAGGGGAAAGATTAGGGTTGTTGACCCCTAATTTTTTGTTTTCCCTAATATTATGTGGACAAACTATGTTAGCTACATTTTGTATAAATAGAGATCATAAGATCTCATTTTCAAGACACAAATCTCCATTGTGGGAGGCTCTTTGACTGAAATTTTCACTATCTTTGGCTAGTTCTCTGTCTTGTGCTTTTGTTTATGGCTATGTCTTTGTTATGGTTGATGGAGATGGTGCACTAGCCTTGGAAGGCTTTCTTCATTTCTTTTTTGGTGGTTAGTCTAGCTTTTATTTCCTTTTAATGCTTGAAGGTGCCATTTATTTCATTGTATTATCATTTGTACAAGTTAAAGGTTCTATTTCCTTGAGACAAGTAGGGAATATAAGGGCATACACCCCTACTTTTGTTTCCACCATTTTATTGCAAAGGGAATAGTGTTTCATAAGGGTTTACTAAGAGGAGTATAATTGCATACACCCTCCTAGTTGAAAACCTAGCTAAGAGAATCTTTCCTTGGGGAGTAAAAGGTCTTACACCCCCAAGGAAGTAGCCGATATATCTTCTTCACATTCTCTTGACTCCATTAACCTTTTCTTAAAGGCACTAGTCATTTACTTATTGCATGGGAGAAATAAATTGTTGCTTTGTAAATGTAAAAATTTCAAGTTTTGAAGTTGTCTCTTTTGGATAATGATATTGATGCCTTGGGAATTCTTCCTCCATTAGGGCATCCTATTTCTCCCACAAATTCTTATTTCTGTAGTAAAACTAACCTAAAAACATTAGGGCTTCTTTAAACTCTAACCCTAACCGCTAATATCTCACAAACTAACCCTCTAACTTTGCTAGTTTAACCTACTAACCTAGGTGCATCTATTGGGCTAGCTTTTGGCACTTTTTGATGGTCAGATTTTTTGTTGTACTTCATTAAATTCTACAGCCATAAGGCTGATATACTTCTGCAGAAATTTACTTTTATGACAGCCATCTTTATTCAATCTTGAAGTGTTATTTTTGTTCCACATCGGTTACTAGTTTTAATACTGACATTGCTAACTAATATAGACCTTTTACTTGCTGATTTGAATGTAATATATTGCTGATTTACTAACTTGTATGTTGTTGTATTTTAGGGACATAAATCTTAACATGTTGATCCATTACTATACTTGGTTGGAAAAGTGTCTTTTCTTGTGTCTCAGGCAGGTACAAGTGCACCAACAACTATCTCTTTACTCAGTATCCATTTACATCTATTCACTTACCATTTTCAACCAATCTTTTCTTCCATCACTTGACCTTCCGAGGGACTTCTCCTTAAACTTCCCTTCATCCTTCTCATTCCCCCTAGGGTCTCCGGGATCGCATCCTAGGAATGACCTAGTCACCCTTGAAGTGTGGGACCTACATCGAGGTGACATTGGGTGTAGGATTCCCAAGTTGTAGCACTTGCTTTATTGTTGGGTCAGGCTTTTCCCAACCTACAACTTGCGCTATAACAGTACTAAAATTTAAATTTGTCCCAAATCCCTTAAACAACCCCCTCCAAAAATTGGAAATGAACTTAGGATCTCAATCCAACACTATTTCCTTAGGCACACCATGTAGCCTAGCAATTTCTCTTATGTAAATTTCTGCAATATTGATTGTCTTGTGAGTTACTTTTACCACAATGAAATGTGCAGCCTTTGTGAGTTTTTCCACCACTACCATGATGGAATCATGTTGCCTTGTTGTCCTAGAAAATTTGGTAATGAAATATATAGTAACAACTTCCCATTTCCATTATGGAATGGGCAATGGCTGCAACAATTCTATTGGATGTCGATGTTCAGCCTTTACCTTCTGACATTCCATGCATATAGACAAATAATCAGTGACATATTTATTCATACCAGGCCAAAAGTATTGGCCTCTTACAGATGTAATAGTTTTCTGATATCATGGATGTCCAGCGTATGGCACATTATGCATCTCCTTTAAGACTAAATTTCTCAATTCCTGAGAATTGGGAACATAAACTATGTTCCAAAATAAGAGGATTCCACCCTCTTCCAGCTTGTAATCCTTATATTTATGTTGTATATCATTATGTTGTAAGTTTTCTTTAACTTACACATAATGTTGATATGTAGTTACAACCTCTAAAATTCTATCTTTTAAATATGTTTTGTACATACTAATGGTTGTAGCATGCATTTTATGCACCCTTCTGTTGAGTGCATCAACCAACTTGTTCTCTTTTCCCCTTATGTGCCTGATATCGAAGTTATATTCACTAAGAAATTCCAGCCATCTAGTTTGTCTAGCATTTAGTGTTGGTTGTTCAAACAGATATTTCAAATCACTATAGTTTGTTCTTAATTCAAATTTTATGCCCATATGGTAATGCCTCCACATTCTTAAGGCATGTACTATGGCTACCAGCTCTAAGTCACGTGTGGCATAATTTATTTCATGTTCCTTCAATTTTTTGTACTCATAGAAAATTACATGTCCATTTTTCATAAGGACTCCACCGAGACCTTCCTTGCATGTATATGTGCACACAACAAAATCCTCGTCCGGATCTACAACTTTTAAAATAGGTGCATTGGTTAACAAATCCTTTAAGCATTGAAAATTTTATTTGCACTTGAAACTCCACTCAAACTTTACTCCTTTCTTTTGCAAAGATGTTATTGGGTGTGCAATTTTGGAGAATCCCGCAATGAATCTCCTACAATAACCAGCTAGACCCATAAATGATCTAACCTTTGAAATATTCGTTGGTGTTGGCCAACTCTTGATTGCTTCGATCTTTTCTGGATCCACTATTATGCCCTCTTCTGAAACAATGTGACCCAAATAATGGATCTGCTTTTGATATAAAGTACACTTACTCAATTTGGCATACAATTGGTGCTATCTCAACACTTGTAGAACCATCCTCAAATGTCATGCATGCTCTTGTTTTGTCTTGGAATAGACAAGAATATCATCCAAGAACACAATTACAAAATTATCCAAGAAATCTCTAAACACACCATTCATCAAACACATAAATGTAGCAGGTGCATTTGTCAAACCAAAAGGTACCACCACAAATTCATAGTGTCCATACCTTGTCCTAAAGGTTGTTTTTCTAGTGTCTTCTTCTTTGATTCTCACTTGATGATATCCTGACCTCAAGTCAATCTTGGAGAATATATTTTTTCCTTTCAGTTGATCAAAAATATCATCAATCCTTGGAAAAGGGTATTTATTCTTGACTATAACTTTGTTCAGTTCTCTAAATTCAATACATAACCTCAACGTTCCATCTTTCGTCTTGACAAAACGAACTGAGGCACCCCAAGGAGAGACACTTGGGCGTATGTACCCTTTCTTTAACAACTCTTTTAATTTTATTTGCAACTCTTTTATCTCTGGCACGCTCATTCTGTAGGGAGTCTTAGATACCGGGGAAGCTCTAGGAATTAAGTCAATTGAGAAATGTATGCCCCTCTTTGGTAGAAATGTATGCCCCTCTTTGGTAGAAATCAGGGTAACTCCTCAAACACATATTTATACTCTTTCAAGACTGGATAATCTTTGATACTTGGCTCCCTATCCTTCATTAGCTCTTCCATATGGGTTGCATATATCTGACACCCTTTTCTAAAACTTATTTGCAGTTGTAATGATGAAATCTCTCAGACAAGTATAGGCCTTGGAATACCTTGCATTGTCCTTGAATTCCCTTCTTCACCCACACATGTGAAAACCATGTTATGAAAATCTAAAACAACATGATGATTTTCTAGCCAATCCATACCAATCAAGTAATCATAAGACCCAAGAAGTATGATGTTCAAATTTTCCTTAGTGTTAGTTCCATTCATATTTATAGGGCATTCTTTAACAAGATCACTAATTCCTCTCTTGGCTCCAGTAGCTAGTTGAACTAACCAATACTTTTCATGCTTACTTTTATTCAATTTAAATATTTCAATTATCTTTGTATCTATATAGCTATGACTAGCTCCATAATCAATTAAAATAGCTATGGGTTGATTATCAATCTTACCTTCCACTTCAATCATGTGGGATTGATATTTTTCTTGTCTATTGTCCAAGGCCGCATAGATCCTTGGCATGCTTTTTCCCACATCCTCTATTGTCTCCTCCTTCTTGATGCTATGCAAAATCTTCATCTTATCTCCTCGATGAGGACAATATTTATACATGTGATCTCCTTCACATCCCCAACACTTTATGGGTTGTTGTCTTGGCTTCTTTCCCAAGGACTCTGTCATTTTCTGATCACCTTGAGATGGTTTCCCTTGCTGATATGATTGAGATCTATTCCTCATGAAAGGTGGCTTGAATCCTTTATTCCTTTGATCCATATTTCTTTTCTTCTTGTCATCCCAGGCCCTTTGGAAAGTTGGCTTTCCTCTATTTTTCTCATACAAATACTTGGCCTTTCTTATGGTTTCTTCTGAAATCTTGGGCTCATCAAAATGAATTTTATCCTTGTAAAAGGATGGAAATTCACTCAGGAACCTCTGAATTTTTACCTTCTCATCTCTGATGAAGCTCACATACCTGAGAAGTTCCAAGAACTTTCTCTCATATTCATCCATGGTCATGTTCCCAAGTTTGAGTTCAAAGAACTCTTGCATCTTCTTGTCGTAATATTATTCTAACAAGTACTATTGTTGAAAGTATTTCTTGAACTCCTTCCAATAAATTCTCTTCTCATCAAGGTGCTTAACCTGCTTCAGTTGATCCCACCATGTAGATTCTTTCCCTTGAAGGTGGTAGGATGCAATTTTGGCTTCTGCATTTGATAAGTAGTTATGAAATTGGAAATATTTCCTCATTCCCAGCAACCATTCTTCTGCATCTTCACCTTTCTTTTTTTCTCCATCAAATGATGGTGGCTTGATTTTCCTCAATTCCCCTTGCAATCTATCTGACCCATGTCTCCTTCTCTAGTGCCTGATAGGAGATATACTTGGGTTGCTTTCCGACCTTGAACGTGCATATGTTTTTCTTGTCGAGTGTCCTGGGGATTTATGATGTTGATCCCTGCTAATACTCCTTGATCGCCTAGATCCTCCATGATCATCCCCCCTATCATGAGACCTAGACACTTCCACTTGATTGGCTCTAGCTTCCTTCCTTGTTCCTGAATCTTTGTTGACTTGCTTCTGCAACATGTTCAAGCTTTGAAGTATCTTTTCATGATCCTCTCATTATCGACCCCATAGCTCTACACTTATTTTTGCAGGCTTCTCATAGTTACAGGATCATGCATGTATCTTCTTCCATTAGACTTGGTTTCAACATTACCCATGCTAACATGAAAACCTATAACTTCTTCTTCATGGCTATAAGACCCTTGAGCATCCTCCATATCTCTAGTTCTCATGTAGTAACTAAAGTCTTCTTTTTTTATCTTTAATTTCGTTGATCTCAAATCAAGAGAAACAACAATCGTTGATCCGACNAAACCTATAACTTCTTCTTCATGGCTATAAGACCCTTGAGCATCCTCCATATCTCTAGTTCTCATGTAGTAACTAAAGTCTTCTTTTTTTATCTTTAATTTCGTTGATCTCAAATCAAGAGAAACAACAATCGTTGATCCGACTCTATCGTCCATCGGTGATTGGAATCCCCCCTTGGGTGCACACAATGTTTTCCCAAAACCGTTGAACTGACCTTCGGCCATCAACCCAACTCCTTGATGACCGATTTCGCACAATTCTAAATCGGTCGATTCAACCATCGACCATCGACAATTTTCATTGGCTAATGAAAACTCCTAACTAATTTGGGACATGTGTGACCATCGGCCCATCGATGATTGATGATCCTCGATGACTGTCGAAAACACTTCCCCAAATCAGCCGACCTGACCATTGACCACTTCTATTGGTTGACATGGCATGACATGTGGATGTTGACATGGCATGATATGTCATCCTAAGGTATCAACTTGGGTTACGTGGCACGACATTTGGATGTTGATGTGGCATGACACATGGATGATGACATCATCATCCACTTTCCTCCTTTAGTCATTAGCCAATTCTCTTGAATGACCCGAACCCCTCGTCGAGTTGGCCAACCCTTGACCATTGACAACTTTTGTTGCTTGTTTCGAAACACTTTACCAAATTGGTCGATGCCCAACCACCAGCCTATCGGCCATCGACGGTTGAAAATGCTTCACGAAATTCGGTCAACACCGACCGTCGGCCATCGACAAGTTTTCTTGGAAAACCTTGACACTTAGAAATTTTGGCCAAAATATGTCAATCCCCAACCATCGGTCGTCGGCGATCTGAGATTCCTTCTAGCCAAACCCACTCTTCACCCAACTCTTAGATTCAACCATCGACCATTGATGAGTTCTACCATCAAACTTAAAAATCCCCACAAATATTACCGATTTGACCATCGACCATCGACGAATTTAGTTGGATAACTTCAACACTTAGTAAATTTAGAGCATAATCTAGGTGGATATAGACCGTCGATATGGAAACCTTGCCAAACTTAGAAATCCTTAGAAATTTTTAAATTTATTAAAACGAATATGGGTTTTCGATTGCAAGATTAAAAGCGATCTTGGTCGTCGATTCTTTAAACTCTCCCAGCTCTGTCGACCTCCATTAAAACATGAAATTCGACCTTGCACGCTGAATTTGACTCTTTGATCTGGCTGTTTGACACCATTAAAATGTCTCAGACAATTTTGGGAAACTAATCTCAGTTTCTCCCACCAAAATGGGGATTTTCACTAGGTTTTCCACCTTTTTTCCCAATTCGCTCAGACCAAAGTCTGTAACAACAAATTTATCCAAATTCGCACTAATTCTTGGCCCATATGGGTACAATGTTGAACCAATGGCTCTTATACCACTTTGTAATGTACCCAACCCCTAGCTGGGTAACATCAATACTAAAACGACCTATTAAAAATTAATGTTACTAGATCTATATGCGGAAATGATACTCATCATGACATTTATTCACATGTAACTATCTATAGGGTTTGATTCCCATGGCTATCATCTTAGGAAATATCCTTTTGGCACTTGGACTAATATTATAACATATGTTATAATATAACATATGCGAACTCAATATCTCGTATCGTGTGAACATGGTTGGGTGGTGGAATTTGGGGAATGGTTGTTAAGGAACACCTCACGTTGGGGGCTAAATCATTCGTCCCCTCTGGCCGCTCCTTCCATCCAATAGCATTCATTTCTCTATCCATGTCGACATGGGGATTTTTATTGGCTGGTCTCCTGCAAAGGCTACTCGTGGGTTTAAATGGTGGATAACTTAAATTAAACCTTCTTTTGTCTTCTCGTTCTCGACGTGCAAAGAAGTGTGTATCCATTGCTCGTGATGTATGCATTGGTCAATATATCGTTCTTGCGGGTCACTTTCTATTAGCTTGACCACTTTCGATTAGCTTGAGATGATATATATGATCTCAACTGCTTGCTCGGTTCGCTGCAATCGGGATGTTTTCGTTCAGGGCGGATATAGGTAAGAAGTAGAAATGAGTTGTTCATCCAAGTAAAATTCCAAAATTATGAGTTAGTAAGTGAGGTGGGAAAATAGAGGCAAGAAATCCTTTTCTGTGCTTACTAAAAGGATCTACCCCCGTTGACGCCACAAGTGAACATGAATAAGCATGGGGACAAAAGGGCCAAAGCCAGTCATCTAATCCATTGATTCTCCAGTTTATGACTTCGATCCAGTTGATTCAGATCCATAGCTACTAGCATCATAAGTAGAGCTACTAGTAACATCTAAGTCAACAACACCTAGGAATAAATCCTACGGCATTAATGGAAGTGTCACAACTCAAGTGTAGTGGG
Source organism: Picea sitchensis (assembly GCA_010110895.2). NCBI lineage: Eukaryota > Viridiplantae > Streptophyta > Pinopsida > Pinales > Pinaceae > Picea > Picea sitchensis. The sequence goes on along the minus strand of SNQJ01S0187236.1, from coordinate 2,517 downwards.
ATTGATCGAAACCGCACTCATTCACAAATAGTTGTTCGGGGGATGAACCTAGAATAGTTTTTTACTTCACCCGTTTCCACTAGTAGACAAGGGAAGGGAAGGTTCATTACGTACGGGGTACGAAATTACGAGGATTAAGGTGGGGGTGTTACTGAAGGAAATGAGTTAGTGGGTTGTGAAAGTATTGGGGGTGTTACTGAAGGATTGATTTTATGGAGTGGTGTTACTAAAAGGACTTTCTTGTTCTTGTTGTTGGGATAGCTTATATAGAATTTAATATCTTGCTTTTTGTTTTTGTGTATTAAGAGATTACCCTTTGGAGTTTGGGGGTTGTCCAACCAATTTTCCTTATCAATCTTGATATTGTTTATTTATTTTTAAATGGGACAAACCCATTGATGTTAATGTATTATTTTTATTGGGTAAAGTGACATATTTTTCTTTTCCTTTCTAAACTTGAATTTAACTTTTTTGTCCTTCTTATGTAGAAGGAACATTAGGATGGGGATATGCTTTGACCTATTTATGTAATGAGATTGTTTCTAGGTGTTTTTGTTTCTTTTTTTATGGAGGAATCTTTATTTTTATGGAGGAATCTTTATTTTCTATCAAGTGGTGGTGTTTGCAAGACATCCTATCTTTTAAGTACTTTTTAAGGGATGGGGTATTAAAATTTTGCTTTCTCTTATCCATCTCAAGACTTCTCTTTTTGAGGGTACCATCCTCTTCTGCTCGTCATGAGTTGTCCATGATATCAAAATTGTCTCGATCTTAGACTTTGGATCAAAAGTTATGACTCTTTAACGATTTTATTGATCATAACAAGCCCACACACTGCCACATGGCAAGTGACATGGCATCCCACGGGGCAGCTACGTGTCATCATACATGGCAAGCATGCGGCATAGTAGGGTTACGTGCCACCGAACCGGATGCAACACCTTCCACCCTTATAATCTTATTAAGATTAATTAATCAATACATTAAAATCCACACCTTAGGATTTTAGTTACTTAATCCATATTATTGACTTCCAAGAGTTCACTTTCTACCACCGTGCATTATAATATATCATATTATTATTAAATCAATTCCATAATATAATTGTACCACCCTCCGAGCATATAATTTTCCACTCACCCCATTTCATTTCTATTTTCTAGTGCACCATATTCCAAGGGAGATTTAATATTATTATTTTATTACATATGGGCACTTGCCTCATGTGTATAACTTAACACATGCACTTGCACTTAATATTTTTTTCACATATTTCCCCCAGGTACACCACCTTCACGTGCACCTTCAGGTTTTCAAACTTCAGATACCCGATATGGTCTTGGTGGGGTGTATTAACATTTTAATACATTGTCATATCGCCCCCGCTTATATCGCTTACTAAGTATACTTCGGTTTCTTAATTCGTTGATACATGATATTCTGGTAAGGGTTAAATAATATTATAACGTATCATTATATCGTCCCCTCGGTCATTCATTCCCCATGCGATATACATACCGCAGTGGGAAGGGTTTAATATTATATTAGTATAGTATATCTCTTTATAGGCCCCTAGACATATCGTTTATTAAACACATCTTGGGTTCTCATTTCCCCGATAGGTGATACTCCAGGAAGGGTACTAATAATATATTATATTTATTGTATATAGGTCATTCTCTTATCGTATATCATGTACTCACTCATCGTCCGATATCACATAATCCAGTAAATCATGTAGCTCATAAACCTTACATTTTATCCATCTCCAAGTTTCCATATCAGTGAGATACTCTTGTAGGCTTTTTTAAATAATTTTATATTGTTGGGAGAAATGGAAATAATTTCCAGATATTTAAAAATAAAACAGATAAATACTCTTCAAAGAGAATTTCTCAAGGGTTGAAAAAATATCCTCTGTGTGACTGGTTAATTAACAAAATCAATATTTTACCCAAAATAATAAATTTATGAACTTCTCTACTTCGCGTGCACATAAAATAATTATATGGTTTTAATATAAGAATTTTCCTCCCCTTAATATTCAATTTATTAAGACAATAAATGGTAAATTTGGGAAATTACCAGGAGTTATCAGCCTCCATACCGGACTTACTACCCATCACAAATTAAGGGATTCTTCCCTAAATTGTAGGAAATGTAGCCACCTTCATAACTACACTATATGGATATAATATATTTTGAAATATTGTTTCCTCTTATCAATTTTTGGCATATCCCTCCCCTAAGTCCAAACAGAGGTCTGGAATTATCTCTAACTTTGATGCTTATAAGATTTTCCCAGGTCAACAAAGTGGTCAAGGCTATCTGACCTGTCTTCAGGTTTCTATCAACAACTATATTTGTTGAAATAATGTAACTGCGAAGAGAATTCTTACTATTATTTTGTTATTGGATTAAATCCCCATTGAGGATTAATCATGTCATTATTATTATTGTTGTTATTGGATTAATCCCCATTGAGGATTAATCATGTCGGTAATTGTATAAGGACCA
>SNQJ01S0187235.1:0-18664 GCA_010110895.2 Picea sitchensis | reverse complement strand
GAGGATGCTTCCAATCCTCGTGTCGATGAAGCTTGTATGCCTACGGACATAACCTTTTCAGCCATGTGGTCTATTAGGATCTCTTCAACGGACTTTTCTACTGCACTAATGTCGTCCGACATGCATGCTCAAGGTAAGATATCTCAGGTTGGTGAGCAAACACTCAATGTAACAGAACGAGTGGCGAGCTCTCAATAGGCATTGCATTAAAGCAACTAGTTCTCTGTGGGCTCGGATAATCACAATTGGCAAAAGTGTTCCCGGTGCAACGCTCGATGAGATAAATAGACAACGTCATAACGGACTCTTCCAACAGACAGGAACACATGAATCAATGTAATTCCATCCATTATGGTGCGGTCCCAATGGTCCAATGGTGATCGTTCCATCAATAACTGCGTTTCTAGCCGTTCTTGAGCGTCGTTCTAACGGTCGGGACACCTCCAACAGTCATATTGCTTCGTCATGGTGAAGTGCCAATCTACGTTGTTCTGATATGCCGACAAAGTTTCAGTTCTGCAAGCCTTCCTTCTGTGAAGTCGTCTCTGGAACTTCCTGCAATTTTTCTAACTTTGCTTTCTTCTTACTAAGCTTTCTGGCTTTCTTTCCTGTGATTTGATTTACTGGTTTCCTCTTACCATTATTGTTCTTATATCCTCTTCGCATAGTAGCTTTGCACTATGGAGGGCCTTTCATAGGGTTCGAGGGTAATACTTCTTCTCTTTCTGGGGTAGGTGCTCTACTCTCCTGTATGGACAAGGGTTTTAAGTCTTCCTCTATTATTTCAACTTCGACGGCCAAATCTCTGGTCCTTAGTAGCTTCGACTTGTCCTCTTGTTCTTCTAGTAAGTGTGTTATTATCCTAGCCATGAAATCTCTTAGTTCTTGCTTTTTCTGTTCTAAAGCTTCCTCTTCTTGTTTCCTTTGTATCTGATCTTTCTCAACCCAATTTTTTCCTAGCAAAATAGCAAATGGGGTGTTATTCTCAACAAACTTAACAATCTCACATTCTTCTTCTGTCAAAGTTCCATGAGCACTCATAGGTATCTGGGTAAGTCTTCCACATAGGATTATCATATTCCCTTTAAACAATCTTATTCCTCCCAATGAAGGAACCATAGCAGGCTTTCCCAAAATTTCCCAAGTTTTTTCTGTCATGATATTCACCTGTGTTTCCTCATCCAGAACACAGTCTATGTCGAAGTCTCCTATTCTTGTTTCTATGCACTCTTTCTCTTTTAAGGCCTCTGATAATTTGATGTCTCTATGATCCTTCAAGGTTTCTTTCATCTGCAATAATACAGTCTCTCATTCTTTCTGGTTCTTGAGCATATTCTTAGTCTCTTGACCTTCCTCATGGTCTTCTTGTCTCATGTTCATCTTTTCAACTTTGGCAATCATTCTAGGGAAATCCAAAACTTCATGTCCAATAACCTTACAACAAAGACAAATAGGACCTCAACTAGGGAATTCCTTAGGAAGATGTCCAGGTCTTCTACAATTATAACAAAGAGTCAATCCTCTCTTTCTCTTGAACGATCCCCAACCTTTCATGTACTGTGCACTGGGATCACGGTGGTGGATCTGCAAAAAATTCTTTCTAGGATCCTGCATCCATTTGTTAGTCCAAACATTTTTTCTATGCATAGGAATAACATATCTTTCACTAGTTCTATCATATCTATTCATATCAAATCTTCTTTCTTCTAGTTGTGCCCTAGTTTTGAGACTAGGACAAAATCTATCAAACATACCTAGATCCATTCTTTCGAAACAAAAATTTTCACTTATCTTACCTTTATCAGAGCACAAAGCTTTAAGATCTTACCTGTTTTCTTCAAATCTGATGTCTTTTCTTAGCACAGAGCTTCGCAAGTCAAGTAGAATACTACGCACTGAAGCAACAGATCTACGCACAGAGCTTTCACTTTTCTTCAATTCCCAGCAATCACAGTTTCAGGTCCCAGCAACGGAACCATTTGTTGGCATAGGAGCAGACCCTGGGTTCAACGCTTCAACAATGCACCAACAAAACCCTAACTACCGGTCCTTTTAGCAACACTTGTGAAGCAGATGAAGTCTCACCCGAGGTAGATGCAGGGGGGGTTGCAGGACTCAAGTGCCTACAACCTAGCTGGCACACAAATCTGTGATCACAGTACTTAACAGAGCACTTAGAAGTTAACATTCATTAGTATTTATCCCTTATTCACATCGCAGGTAAAACCCTAATTACAGAGCAGCGCAATATTCAACAAGATCTAACATATCCAAGCACCTAGCACCTAGAAATAGATCAGATCTAGCATTCATCCACATCATCAAGCACCAAGCTACTATATCATATGCATCTAACATACATAAAGATGACAACACTAACCATAAATCACATCAATCACACAAAGCAACCATAACATAGGATATACGTGGTTCACCCCCAGCGTGGGGATACGTCCACCAACTCTTTGTGTTCTTATTATCTTCTGCCAATCTCCTTACATGCACAGAGCATCAAAACCCACTATGCACATGACATGAGATCTGTGTGCACCTCACCAGATCCTCCTTCCCCGAGTCAGGTCACAACACAAAGCCTCTTTACAATCACTTGCACTTAGCTCTGCAAGTTCTCAACACACAGTATGCACAAAGCTAACTCAATCACATAGATCCAACTACTTACATCACTTGCACTTAGCACAATATAGCACTTAGCACAACTCTCCTACTTACATCACCTAGATTTCTATTTATACATTACAAAAGGGCCTAAGCATGGGTAAACCCATGGGCCGACATCCCATACCCGTTACATAAACCCAAAACCCAAAAAGTCCACAAAAGGGGGGCGAGATCTCACGATCTCGGCTTCGCCTGGCGCTCCGTCTTCGATCAGCCTATCGAAGTCCCAAAATTGGTCAAACATGACCAGCATTTCCACAAAACCTATTCAAGGGCCAACCTGTTGCAAAGAGTCCTTTCTTGATCTTGAAAATGTTTGCTTCAAAATTATGTTTTTTTCCATATTTCACCTTGGTGAGTTTCATGGTTTCCTAGTAAGTGGCCACCCTTAGGGAAAGGGTTGCTCCCAGGGGCTCTCCTTGAAGGGTCATCGTACCATTCCCACTCATACTTACCATTTTCCATCACTTCTTCCCCTCTGTTTCCTTATCTTTTGGGTTTTCATGCCACATTGACCTAAGAAGGGCTTGTACCGCTTTTCATGGGAAGAAGGGGTTGAAGGCCCAAAGGCTTGTAGTTGGCACAAGATAAAACCTAATCATAAACCTTCCAAATGCTCGCTTGAGTATCCCGAGAACAATGAAATGTTTCTTAAAAAAATGTTAAAGGACTCTTAAAAATAACTAATTAAAATCATGCCAACCAAGATAGAGTAGTGTGGACTTTGTTTTTATTGCTTAGTTTATTGCCCCGTGTTGTCTTCAACTTGGGGAAGCATTGTGACCAAGGTAGAGTGCATGTGGACTTTGTTATTATTGCTTAGTTTAGTGCCCCCATAAGTCTTCAATCTAGAAAAACTCTAATAAATTAACGACAAATGGGCTTGGAAAAATGTTGCATCGCGGACGAAGGGCAACACACCCTCTACAAAGGCACCGATAAATGAGACAATATGAACTCTTATATGTCATGAGGCCCCATTCCTAGAAGTCTAACCCCATCCACTTCACATTCATTACAAGACCTACAGAGGGTTCTCCTTGGAAACATCCCCTACTTGAGGATTGGTTCACCCAATAGGTCACTATGACACCCCTCCCATGTCTAAATTTGGCAAATTTTATAAGGTATTTGAGCATGTGTTTATTTTGAAAAGGGGGGATTTTATGCACATGTTCACGTGGTTCTTTTATTAGATATGGCTTACTTGGAATGATATTATGACTTGTGGACCCTTGGAGGGCGTACATGCTTGTCTTTGTAGGTCTTTGACATGTGACAGCTTGATCGTGGAGGAACAAGATCACTTGGACTTTCACTTGGGGAACGAATCCCACATAATGGACAATGTGCCCCCTCTCCTTGGACAACTTGGATGAGGGATGTTTCCTTTGGAGGCACTTGAGTGTCCTTTGGAGATGACTCGCTAGCCCTACCAGCCCCAACGTTTGCCTTTGGAGGCCTTATCCCTCTCTTATGGAGCATGATGTCAAACTTGGAGGGATAGAGTTGGTGGTGTTGGTTGTCTGAATGATGATTTGACATGCATTGATGGAGGGAAGCCTTTGCACCTTGAAGACCAAGCCTTTGGAGGCCCAATGATTTCTTCAAAAGGCTCAACGACTTGCTCTCTATGCCAAAAAGTCACTTTTAGGGCATGACATCACCCCTAAAAGGGTTTTTTCATTTGTAAATTTGAATTTTAAGTTGTAAATGGATAATTAAAGGAGGTTAGATTCCCTAACTTTATGTTGACTTGTTGAATGTGGACAAAAGGGTTTTAGGTGACCTCATATAGATAGAGGTCACCCCTTTTATCATTTTGGACATTATACACATGAGAATTATATATGTTTATGGTTGAAATTTTCGCCCCTCTTGGGCAATTCACATCTCTCTCTCTCTCTCTCTCTCTCTCTCTCTCTCTTATGGATGCCAATTACTTGTCTTTTGGAGGAAAGTGATGCACTATCTATCGTGGATGCTTGTCTTGCTCTTGCGGTGGAATATACTTGGTAAAAGAGGGTTTATCTTGCTATCACTTGGAATTGGTAAGGAGTTTTCTGCATATTGTTAGTGTTTATTATTGTTTCATGGTTATTCTTGTTTAAACTCTTGGAGAAGCATAAAGGTATGCACCCTCCACTATGTCTATCACATTTGTCTTTGGATAAGCTACTAAACAAGGTTGCTAAGAGGAGTAAAAAGGCTTACACCCTCCTAGATTTACCTTGCTAGTTTGGTTTGCTCTAGGAAGAAAAAATGCTTACACCCCTAGGGAGGTAACACAACTAGTCCTTGCAACAAGAGACCTCATAACCCATTTGACAAGGCACTAGTCTAATTTTCGTTGGAGAAATAAAATCATTTTCACTAGAATACGTGAAAAATAAAGATTTTGCAATTGTTCAAGTTGGAATCAATTTTGCATGCTAAAGGCTTCTTTGTGCCCTAAGAGCATCTAGGTGAGACAAGTACTTTTTCTTGTTGTTACAAATAAATTCTACAGCCATTAGGGCTGTATAATACTCTCTTTTTCATTTGTTTCTCACTTATCTACTGCTAAAATTTACTTGTGAACCAAGATCATTGTTCTACTCCTCATTAGCTATTATTTGCACGGTTTACTTGTCAATTTTCATGGTTAGATTTTGTTGTTGTAGCAATTGTTTGCTACAACAACTTCGTTGTTATAACACATTTATGATAACTCCTAAACAATAGCCCTAAATACCATCTAAAGTCTTGTTTTTTTCAATGGAAGTTTGACTAGTTATTGCTAGCTTAGTTTCCATCATCTTATACTTGATTTTATTAGTTTAATTTGTGGCTATTAGTAATTATTTCTTGCTGATTTATAGACTTATACACTATTGAAATTTGGGACAACAAGGTTCCTTTTTGAATCCCCATTGGTTAAAGGCTTCTTTGATCATCATTTGTCTTGTTCCGGGCAAGGCTAACGTTATTTTGCAGGTACACAACTATTGGTAATCATTTACCCTTCAACAAGACCCGTTCTCAAGCCATCCTGCATACCCAATCTTGACCTTTAGGGGATCCATCCTTCATCATCTTACTTTTCATCGCAATCTGCCAAGGTTCACCAAGATTCCCCCCTTGTGGTGACTTGGCATCACTAAAGCGAGGGGAGTGTTTATCTAAGGTGACAGTGGGTAGGTACTCTCGTAGTTGTCACACTTCCATGGAATGGGTTGGGCTTTGCCCAATCTAGAAATTGTGAAATAACATTTTGGTGATGTTTTCGAGGAGGATTTTGAATCCTCTTTCGAGCCCTAACGACACTTTTGCAATATTTAATCCCAAAGCCTTTACCCCCAACTTTCCTGGTGACTCCATTTGAGGGAAGTTCCCTTTCCATTCTTGATGATCCTTCCATAAAGTTCATCTAGCGACTCCACCATCCAAGAACCCACCATCCCTACCCCCCAAAAGATTCAAGCCTTCTAAGGTTTACCTAAGAAGGCCTCCTCATAACTCTCCCATTGTCGAAACCTTATTTCAAGGTTGTCTTCCCCTTAACACAATGGCCCACACTTGGACTACTAACCTTTTCAAACCATTGACCTTGGCTTTTATGGATGGGTATCCCAATACCATGCCCAAGGAAATTCATAAGTGGTTGCCAAAATTTGTCGGAAACAATGTGATTACACCAGATGACAACCTATATGCAGTAGGTGTGGAGCTATTGAATGCAGCAATAAAACATGAACATGTTGCGATGAGGCTTTTAGCCATGTCTCTTACTGAAGATGCCCATAGGTGGTTCAGAGGACTACCTGATAATCATTTGGCATCCTATGATGATTTTGCTAAGTTGCTAAAAAACAAATGGTCAACAAAGAAGGATAGCGGGATGCTACTGGCACAGTTTAATCAAATCAAGAAAAAGGAGAATGACACAGTGAAGGAGTTTGATACCAAGTTTGACAAACTATATGACCAAATCCTGATTAACCTATGTCTTCTAAAAACAAACGTTCGTGTCCTCTACATGAATTCTTTTGAAGGACAATTTGCTTTCCTCCTCAAGGATAAAGCACCGGATACTTTGGCAAAGGCCAAAGAGTATAGTACTCATATCGAGGAAAATCTTATTAGCTCAAGGATTGAGCCCTTTTAGTTTCCTCGTGCCAAAGTGGAAGAAAAAATGAATATTGCAACAAAGAATGCACCATATCCAATCAATCTCCTAGTTCATAAGTTTGATCAGATGAATGCTCAATTTGTCCAAAGTCAAAACTAGATTATGAACAAGTTGAGAACTTTGGAAAGAAACCAACCTACTCCAAGACCTCAAGCTTTCAGACAACCAAACTTAGGTTGGAAACCAAGGCCTCAACAGGAGGCAAAGGCTCTCGATACTCTAAATCTGGTTGGAGTAATTAGTACAAAAGGACTTCAGTGGTGCTTGCCCTATAATGAAGCACTTAGAGGAAGAATGTCCAAGACGAACAAAGGAAGAAGGTACGGGTTTTGCACATTAGATGAACTTAATTGATACAATATTTGCTTTTCAAGACCATGAGTACGTGGATATTACACCATAACAACTTGAATAGGTCAGAAAAAGAGGTGTCAGGAAGGGACGACTCAAAGTGCTTAACCAACTAGATGAGAATACCAAGAAGGAGATGAGCAAGAAAGAAATTTTGACATACACAAGAAGGAATAAAGTTCTAGTTCCTCCATCATCAGCTCCAGTCCCTCCATAACAAGCAAAAGAAGATCCACCTCAGTCTGTAAAAGAAGTGCCTCTGCCTCCTCCACCACCGACACACAACCTACTCCCAAAACATGTACCAACCAATGAAGAAATTTAGTTGAACATAGATGTGTCAGCCATGGTCGAGAAGATGAATATGTTAGTACCTGTTGTTGAAATGTGCAAGATCCCATTTGTGAGGAGGGAAGTTCTAAAATCATTAAAGGTACCTGACGAGGGAGAAGACCCTCCTGTGATTATGAGCACCATGTATCACGGGCATCAAAGAGACGAAAACTCTCCTTTCTATGTTTCGTTGGGAGTGAATGGTCTCTGATTGAATAACTACATGTTGGATTTTTGGTCCTCGACAAATATGATGTCTTTGAAGGTTATGAAACAATTTGGTTTGAATACAACCCACCAATATGGAAATGTGTGCGACACTGATTCAAAGAAGTTGAAAGTATATGGTCTCGTAGAAGATGTGGATGTATATTTACATGATTTCCCTCATATCATCCTTGTTATGAACATAGTGGTGATCGATGTCCCAAATGCTTGGAGTATGCTCTTATCGAGGAGTTGGGTTGCAGCCTTGGAAGGTTTTCTCAGTATGGATCTCACTCGTGTGCACATTCCCATGGGGGATGGTACTTTTGAGATCTTATATAGTCGGCAAGCAATCAAGAAACATGTGATGGATTTGAACCACCCTGATTATCATAGTGATTGCAAGTTTGATGTGCATCCACAGATCATTGAATATGACCCATGGGATTTGCCTTTTATACAAGAAGATTGCATAGACACACTACTTTCGAGGACAAACGAATACAAAGAAAAGCTTGCAAAATGATAAGGAAAGGAACCATGATCTATCAAGGTACCTAAGAAAGAAGAAGATAAGAAAGATAAAGAGTGAGAAGAAGTCGTGAAAGACATGGTCAAGGCGGAACCACCTTCACAGCCTTACATTGAAAACATACCTTACATCAACTTTGATTAAGGGAGCCTTGCACTCATGTGGGACAAGAAGAGGTGTGAACACAAGTAGGATCAGAGGAATGATGTATTATGGCTTGGCCCTTATGTCATCAAGAAGAAGTCCGAGAAAGGAAAATATTACTTGTCTGCCATGGATGGGAGAAATATGTCATTACCAGTTGATGGATCTCTTCTCTGACCCTATGTTCAAGGAACTTGACATCTTCAGGGCCCAATGCCTAGGTAAGTAGTTAGGTCATTTACTTCCCCTTGCATTTGCATTTGCTTGTTCAAGATAGCTTAGTTGCATCTACTTATGTTTGCATGTCATATCTGATTTTTCATTTTTCTCTACTTGCATTATTGCATAGTTGTTTCACATCATTTGATTTTATCATATTATATGTTAGTCAAAGTTTTTTTTTTAAATGAAAAATTTTCTTTTGAAGACTAGTTGAAATTTTGGATTTTTTTTATCATATGGACAAAGGGTGAGTGAGCCTCCCTGGATTTCACGATTTGTTGTTTTAGTGTGTGTAGGAGTAGGTCTTACCAAGATACGACGAGGTTCTCATGCATTCTACAACGAGTACATGTCCCCGAGTAGGAGCCATATGTTATCCCCCATTTATAGGGATAACTAAGAAGATGATGTATCAAGGCAAACAGATTCCAGACATGGAGTATGGAGAGGCATGCCATCACACAGAGCCATTCATTCACCACACATCACCACTTGATTGATGGTATCAACATCCACCACACCTAGCTTGGATCACAGAGGACAAGGGGTATTACTCCATGAGGTAACAAGTATGGTATTGTGGTAAGTGTCATTCTAATAATTCAAGCATTTGAACATGTTGCAAATATTCCTTTCTTGATCTTGAAAATGTTTGCTTGGAAATTATGCTTTTTGTCATATTTCTCTTTGGTAAGTGTCATGGTTTCATAGTAAGTGGCCACACTTGTGGAAAGGGTTGCTACCAGGACCTCTTCATGAAGGGCCATCGTACCATTCCCACTCATACTTACCATTTTCCATCAGTTCTTCCCTTATGTTTCCTTATCTTTTGGGTTTTTGGGCCAAATTGACCCAAGAAGGGCTTGTACCTCATTTCATGGGAAGAAGGGGTTGAAGGCCCAAAGGTTTGTAGCTGGAAAAAGTTAAAAGTCAATCATAATCCTTTCAGATGCTTTCCCGAGGATCCCGAGAACAATGAAATGTTTCTCGAAAAAATGTTAAAGGACCCCTAAAAATAACTAATTAAAATCATGCCAACCAAGGTATAGTGGTGTGGCCTTTGTTTTTATTGCTTAGTTTAGTGCCCCACATTGTATTCAACTTGGGGAAGCATTGTGACTAGGTTAGAGTGTATGTGGACTTTGTTTTTATTACTTAGTTTAGTGCCCTCATATGTCTTCAACCTGACAACACTCTAATAAATTAATGGCAAATGGGCTTGGAAAAATGTTGCATCGCTGACGAAGGGTAGCACACCCTCTACAAAGGCACCCATAAATGAGACAATATGAACCCTCGTATGTCATGAGACCCCATTCCTAGAAGTCTAACCCCATCCACTTCACATTCATTGCATGAATTGGAGAGGGTTCTCCTTGGAAACATCCCCTACTTGAGGATTGGTTCACCCAATAAGTCACTATGACACCCCTCCCATGTCTAAATTTGGCAAATTGTGTAAGGTCTTTGAGGATATGTTTATTTTGAAAAGGGGGGATTTAATGCACATGTTTGGGTGGTTCTTTTATTAGATAAGGCTTACTTGGAATGATATTGTGACCTGTGGACCCTTGGAGGGTGTACTTGCTTGTCTTTGCAAGTCTTTGACAAGTGACAACTTGATCGTGGAGGCACAAGGTCACTTGGACCTTCGCTTGGGGCATGAAGCCCACATAATGGATGATGCACCCCATCTACTTGGACAACTTGGATGAGGGATGTTGCCTTTGGAGGCACTTGAGTGGCCTTTGGAGGTGACTCGTTATCCCTACCAACCCCAACGTTTTCCTTTGGAGGCCTTATCACTCTCTTCCGGGGCATGACGTCGCGCTTGGAGGGATAGAGTTGGTGGTTTTGGTTGACTGGATGATGATTTGGCATGCCTTGATGGAGGGAAGCCTTTGCACCCTAGAGACCAGGCCTTTAGAGGCCCAACGATTTCCTCAAAAGGCTTAGGGACTTGCTCTATGCCAAAACGTCACTTTTAGGGCATGACACCACTCCTAAAAGGGGTTTTTCATTTGTAAATTTGTATTTTAAGTTGTAAATGAACAATTAAAGGAGGTCGGCCTCCCTAAATTTATGTTGACTTGTTGAATGTGGACAAAAGGGTTTTAGGTGACTCGTATAAATATAGGTCACCTCTTTTGTCATTTTGGACATCATACACTTGAGAATTACATAGGTTTATGGCTGAAATTTTCGCCCCTCTTGGGCAATTCGCATCTCTCTATCTCTTGTGCTCTTATGGATGCCAATTACTTGTATTTTGGAGGAAAGTGGTGCACTATCTCTCTTGGATGCTTGTCTTTCTCTTGCGGTGGAATATGCTTGGTAAAAGAGGGTTTATCTTGCTATCTCTTGTAATTGGTAAGTAAATTTTTGCATATTGTTAGTGTTTCTTATTGTTTCATGATTATTATTGTTTAAACCCTTGGAGAAGTATAAAGGAATACATCCTCCACTAAGTCTATCACATTTGTCTTTGGATAAACTACTAAACAAGGTTGCTAGGAGAAGTAAAAAGGCTCACACCCTCCTATATTTATCTTCCTAGTTTGGTTTGCCATAGGGAGTAAAAAGGCTTACACCCCTAGGGAGGTAGCACAACTAGCCCTTGCAACAACAGACCCCATAACCAATTTGACAAGGCACTAGTCTAATTTGCATTGGAATACGTGAAAAATAGAGATTTTGTAATTGTTCAAGTTGGAATCAATTTTGCATGCTTAAGGCTTCTTTGTGCCTTAAGGGCGTCTAGCTTAGCCAATTAATTCTTCTTATTGTTAAAAATAAATGTTATAGGCATTAGGGCTGCATAATACTCCCTTTTTCAATCATGTCTCACTTATCTACTGCTGAAATTTACTTGTGAACCTAGATTATCGTTCTACTGCACATTAGTTATTATTTGCACGGTTTACTTGTCAATTTTCATGGTTAGATTTTGTTGTCGTAGCAATTGTTTGCTACAACCACTTGGTTGTTATAATACATTGTTGATAACACCTAAACAACAACCCTAAATACCATCTAAAGTCTTTCTCTTTTCAATGGAAGTTTGACTAATTATTGCTAGCTTAATTTCCATCATCGTATACTTGATTTTAGTGGTTTAATTTGCAACTATTGGTAATTGTTTCTTGCTGATTTATAGACTTATACACTGTTTCAATTTCGCACAACAAGGTTCCTTGTTGAATCCCCATTGGTTAAAGGCTTGTTTGATCATCATTTGTCTTGTTCCGAGCAAGGCTAACGTTATTTTGCAGGTACACAACTATTGGCAATCATTTACCCTTCAACAAAACACATTCTCAAGCCATCCTTCATCTCCAATCTTGACTTTTAGGGGATCCATTCTTCATCATCTCGCTTTTCATCTTGATCCCCCAAGGGTAACCGAGATTCCCCCCTTGTGGTGACTTGTCATCACTAAAGCGAGGGGAGTGTCTATCTAAGGTGACAGTGGGTAGGTAGTCTCGTGGTAGTCACACAACCATGGATTGGTTTGGGCTTTGCCCAATCTGTAGATTGTGCGATAGCACTAATCTCATAGCTTCGTATATTTTTATATCTAGTTCATATATGAGGTTCTAGTAGTAGGATCTAATTTCTTCTTCTATTTTCTCATATTTATCTACTTCGTCCCCTTGAGCAGAATGTAGAGAAGTAATTTTGTTTGTGTTACTTTTGTTGATCATGGAGTTATGAAAGGATTTAGAGTTTCAATTGTCTTCCTTGGGCTATTTGATTCTTGACTTTTGCTTCCAAAGAGTCCCTTCTTGCTTATCTTTGAGGTCTATCTACTCCTGGAGGAATGCCTCCCTTTGAATCAAGTCTTTATTTCTTCCTTCTTGGATGACTGAGAGATGAACCTCTTCCACTTGTTTTAGATTATTTTGGGCTTGAAAGGTATTCCCAAAAACATATATTTTCCATGTTTTTATTATGCTCTTCAAGTTCTCCGGTCTCTGTTGAAATTTGTACGTTAGGGATCCTTTTGTGGGTTTATTGTCTATCCACTAGTGCTTTATATTGGCTTTAAAGTTCAGATGATCCAATCGTAAATTTTCAAATTTAAAGGGTTTGTGTCTTGGAGGTGCCATAATATCCCATGAGAGACAAACTAGCCAATGATTAGAGCATGCTCTTGATTTTTTTTTATTTTGTCATGTCTGCTCCATCATTTATTAGTGATTTTATACCAAGAAGTGATCTTATCTTGCAACCATCTGATTTACTCCCCCTCTTTTGTTCTTTTGAGAGTGGCAACCATTTTTGTTAACTACGTCTATTAGTTTAAGTTTCGTAATTGTATTTGGATTTAGTGTTCTCCTCATCTAGATGCCTTATGCCACCTCTTTTCTTTGTAAGAGAGGTAATCATACTAAAATTACCTCTAATGATCTAGGGAGTTTCTTTTAGAGCAACCCCCATGTTTTGGAAAGTGTCAAGGAAAGTAAATTTGTTTGCTAAGACATTGAGACCATAAACATTAGTGACAGAGCCTTTACTTGTTGTTCGGATTTCCTTGAATTGTAATGTAATGGTGTTTCTTATTTCAATGATGTTTTTATGATTTACTAGTGTCAGACTCCAGAAAATAACCAAGGTTGTAGAGAAACCTTCAATACTTGTTGATGCTAAGTCACGACCTTCTTGCACCCCATGGCCTCATCTTTCATGATTTCCTTAACATGTTTTGTTCCATGAAGCATAAAGATAATTGGTTAATATTTGAGGAATATGTTCATAAGAAGCCTATGATTGCCTTTACTTTCAACCCCTCAAATGTTCCATGAAATAATATTCACAATTAAACTTTGCGGGGTATAAGGAGGTATTTGTTCTCAAGTAAGACAATATGAACAGAGTCCAGTAGTTGGGCTCCCTCTTCCTAGATCTTTTGTTTTCTAAGCTCCCTTCCTCTTTTCTTCATTTTTAACCCTAATTTCATTGTAGGTTTTAGCAGGATGATTCTAATACGCAATCTAGATGACTATCATTGACTTTGCAAGGAGGAGCCTACCTTGTTCTTGCTTTTCATTGGCTCCTTTTGAATCACTTCCAAGTCTTCTCTGGGCATATTTGTAAGGAAATTTTCACCATATATTTATATGAGGGCTAGAGGATCCACCTCTTATATGTCCATGTCTTCAATATGGTCAAGATCTTCCAAGTCTCCAGGAGGACTAAGTTCCTTCCCTCAGATCTTGGATAATTTTTCTTTTGACTATGTAATGAGTCCTTTTTCCTTGGAATCCTCTTGGTCTACCTTTGTGCGGGTCAGTGCTTCTTTTGTTGTCTCTCTTGCTCTCAACTCTTGATTATCCTATTATGAAGCTAGAGATTGGAAGTTGTTATTCATATTGGGAGCAATGAAGATTGTTTGAACTCCTTGTTTTTTACTCGATTTTATTTTGCTAGGGACCTTGACAAAACCCTCTATGTCTATGTTTTCTCCTCGTTTCTTGGTTTTGATGCTAGCGTYGAGTGGAMAATCTCTGAATCAGTGGGACCATGTTAGTGGCATTATCTATACCTGAAGGGAATGTGTTCATAATCCAAAGTCTGGTTCCACTRTGAGTCTTGAAAGGTTATATAAATAGATTTGAGCAAGGCCCCATATATGTTCATATAGACACAAGTCCCAACATATGTAGTATACTTACCCGTACTTGTGATTTCATATGCTTGACAAAGTTAACRAACGTATTCCCTGTTCTTGCTAAGGTTTCTTCATTCCAAAGCTCATGTGGAAGAGAGTGGAAATGGATCTAGATAGGGGATGTTGCGAAGTCCTCCTTTTTTAGGCTAAACTTCTCTGTCCATAAGTGTAGATGCAGGCTTGCGGAGTTAAAGAAATATGGCCCTTCTTTGAAGATTCATTCCCTATCCTCAATATTTGAGAAGATTGCGTAAAAAAAACCATTGGATATGATTTTCAAGACCACCTAGCCCTTTGGCTTATAGTGCAAGTTGATCCACTAGATTGAGGTTTTCTATAAGGGCCAAATCCCCATGAACTTTTCAATCAATGCATGATATTTTATGTATTGTATGTGGCCTCCTACTCACGCCTCAAATTTTCTGACGTTTTCTCCATGCATCCTTCCACGCAATTCTTATCTTATTTGTTCAAATCCTTACTTTTGGTTGTACTCTCCGATCTTCATGGCATACCTTCCTTATCTTCGTATTATTCTTTTCCCACACCCCATCTCCATTGTTTTGTTAACCTCCCTTGATAATGCATCCTTAAAGAAAGGCCTTGCCTTATTGCCCTCTTACGATGAGATCTTTGCATCTTCCATTATCCTAAGCACCCTACCTATCCTTACACCGTCACCTCTTGCAAATCTACAAACCCTAACTCGTTTAGAGTTCCTCGCTTAGCTCCTTCCATCTTTTTCGTATCCACAAAAGAGGGAATTTGGACATTTTGAATCACGATGGACTTTTTTCATTTCGATGTATATATTTCAGTGTTTTCAAACACAAGCCTTGGGTGATATAATATCCATAATATTCACGAATGACAATTGATAGATCCTAATGATTATCGATTAATTTTTATTTTATTAAATATGATGTATAGCGTACTCAATGTATGTTTTGGGGACACATATAAATCATAAATAAAACGGATCAAAATATAGAAAAAAGTCTATGCAACCTTTTGGACTCCAAGGGTTGTGAGAATACTTTATGGTTTTTAATGATCTCACATAACTTACAATGCACAATGACAAGGCACTTACTTTGTATGTTTTGGAGACATCATATAAACGATGGAAAAGATGGAAAAGTCCAAGGATTGGGAGGATACTTTGTGCTTTTGTAAAATCTCACATAAATTATACAGAATTCAATGGGTTGAAAAAACTCTAAGGCACACAGATTATACAGAATTAACAACTCAAATATGTAGATCCAATAATTTCTTGTCGAATTTCGAGTAAATAATTTCTCAAAAAATTTTAGGTAAAATCCAAAACATAAAACGTTTATTCTACGGCTTAATAAATTGTCCTTTGTTTATTAAATAAATGGTTCGTGCTCTTTGTCACAAACTCACATCCCCAAAACAAAAAATGAATTACATCCCCAAGTGTTATATTTACATCGAAGGTGTATTTTAAGAGAGGGTTCTTCTCATTTTTTCGTTGTCTGTCCACGACGTATCAAATACCAACATGTGGTCGTCATTCGTGTAACTTGTTTGTCTTTATCCACAATCCTCTAACTTGTTTGCCTTTATCCACGGTTTTTATAGCACCGCGTATTGAAAGGTGCGTTGAGCTTCCCTGCTCTCTTTATTCTGCATTCATGGCGTCCTCTTTCATTCGCTTCTTGTGCCAACACAGTTAAGTCACCGGGTTTGACTACTTGGCACGATGAAGTTTGAAATTGGACGAATTTAATTAAGAGGTGAATAAATTTGTTCAAAATCATCCACCAAAATCAGCTAAATAATGGACATCTCATTTCCAAATAATTTCATAGTTAATTTACCTATAAATTTACCATGAATGAAGGATTCAAGCATCTACACCTTGATTTTATCGATTTTATTATACATAAGATATCTCATGCATAGGATAATGACCTTAGAACTCAAGCGTTTCAATCTCGATATCGGTATGGTCATGGATCGAGTGACTACATAACTTTATTAACTTCCATACTGATCGTGATCAAACCAGATAAACTCAATCTGGAAATGGATTACCTTTACCTTGGCCACGAATTGTTATATGTAAACAAAATCAATTGGTTTACATGCAACTAAATCTACCGTACCCTCTCATGTTATATGATATATAAGCCTTGATGTTTTTTCATATATATAAATGGTGATATCTATAATATTATAATATCAAAGGTGACTTTCAATTAAATTATTTATAAGAGTGATTTAGTCTATAAATTAAAATAATTAAAATAATGTAGTTAGGTTATAAATTATTATAAATTTATATATATTACAAATTTAATTTATGTATGTATAATTTTATATGATATAATAAAAATTTTGCAACCTCTAATTTAGTAGATCCTACATTATTAGCAAATTATGTGTTGGTATCGCTAAAAAACAATAAGCCTGAGAAGGAATTGCAAAACTTATACATTAATAAACTATACGATTTCCTTGGAGATGGTAGAAAGTCCTTTGTCACAACATTATTTCATGCTCTTAAAGATGGTTCGATTCCAACATCTATTGAGGAAATCGAAGGTACCAGGTTGAATGATGTTGGAACTATTGTAGTTAGTGGAGGGCTTTTAGAATTGAGAAGTTCTTCTCCAAAAATTGAGACACTTCCCAATGTTGTAGTTTGTGTATTTAATGATCTCGAGGAGAAGGAGATAAGTGATTATGATGATGATTATAACCATAAACATAGAAGGAGAGACACATGTTCTCAATCTTTTGATCTAGATGGTGAAGAGGATGATTCGATGAGACCTGTCAAGAAGTAGGGTGGGCTTCCACATAATAACCAATCATTATAGGAAAGTGATGCGCAATTTTCATATCGTTGAGGGGAATATACCGCCATTGTTGTTATAGCAAATTTTGCCTCACCCCATGCAACTTGCTTGGATGGCCTTTCCATTTCCCTATGCAGACTTGAAGTCCCCTTTTGGACTTCTCATAGCCAAAAAATCATATTTTTCCACATACACGCACCCTATCAGTTAGACAACATGTGTATACCCAGGTTGCACCACTACAACCCGTGTACATCAAGTTTGGTGCTCAAAATTAAAAATTATGTTGGGTTTCCATGTCACGTCACGAGATCCATGATCCTTTACCTTCCATATACTGGAAACGTTCCAACTCGGCCCTTCAGTTCCATTTGAAGGCTATAAATTGAGTCATATCCAAGCCGTGGAGGAGGAGAGAATTCAACTTTTGAGAGCAAAGATACTCTGGAGAAATTTTCACTTCACATTGAGTCTGCATCCATTTATCCTTTAAAGTCCGAACACAATGTTCAGCCCCCAAGCTCTTCCTTCTTTGATGAAGAACCTCATTATCTCATTTATATGAGCTTGCCTTTGGTGGAGGATTAAAGTGGTGGAGGCCTAGCTGGACAAGACTTAGTTTCTCGGTTCAGAGACGTGCCGACACAAAAGTTTGTCACTTGTATATTTCTGTTGATTATTTTAATTGAAATATTATTTTCTCGTCCAATTGATATCTTGCAAATATTTGAATTAATATTCCATGGGCGTATTTTTCATGTATGTTAATGGATTATACTATTTTATATGATAACATTATATATTATCACCATATGCTTGTGTATCTTGGTTGTTGAGGACAAGTTGCAGGTATAAAGCTTTGAGTTGAGTGCTCAATGATGGTCTTCATCGAATGTCCGAACGAGTTAGGCTCTTGGCCTTATCTTGTTGGCATTTCATTTATATAACATACTTGAGATTATAGTTGATTTTTGTGTTAATGTTTATGCCATTATTATAGTTCTTTTCATTTCAATAGATAAGAGCATCATAAGAACAAGATCACTGAGAAATACACATTCACAAGAGACACAACATTTATCATGGGAAACCCTCTAGGGGGAAGAAAACCCAACAAAAACTTCCTTATCATAAATAGCTTATACAATGTTCAAGAGATAAATCAAACCAATACAGATAGTCCTCCCCAAGAGATGTGTCACTCTTCTTCTCCTCTCTCTAACTGGTAATTGCAACTTGCCTCATAAGATAATGAGCAAGTGAGTTGTGTGTTAGAAGTGAGGTGCTAGCCTCCTATATATACAAGATTGGCACATGTGAAAGGGTTTCACTAGCAGGGCCGACCTCTGACTCTGGGTGGGTAAACCCACCTTTAATTAATTTTGGGTCTTCAATAATAACAGTTGGGGCCGACTTCTTATTCTTCCCTTTATAATTGTCCGATGACCAATCCGCAAAAGGGGATTTGGTCCTTATACAATTACCGACATGATTAATCCACAATGGGGATTAATCCTAAT
>SNQJ01S0187234.1:4478-18363 GCA_010110895.2 Picea sitchensis | reverse complement strand
GTTGGCCCCCGAGTAGCTGCACACGGTCTGCACACACAGAGTAGAGGAGAAGGAGAAGGAGGGAGAGGAGGAGGAGGAGAAGGAGGCATGCACGAAATGCAGGGGAAGCTGGTAGCAGAGAAGGCATGCACAGCACATAGAGAAGGAGGGTAGGGTAGCAAGGGAGAAGGAGGCACACACGACAGAGTGGAGGCCGGTAGCAGGGGAGAAGGAGGGAGATGAGGAGGAAAAAACCATGGTAAGTCTGCTTCTTCTTCCAAGATACCAAAGCTTATTGTTTTTGTTGTCTTTTAAGTGTGTGAAATTCTACATTGACATTAAAATTTCGGCAAATACACCATGAATAGTGTTTGGAACTGATTTCTTACCATCATTTTAGGGTTTAAACCCTAAACCTAATATGCAAGTTTAAACCACAGAAAGCCTCTGCTAACCACATGTCTTGAACAGAACTTGAATATTGTCAACAGGAGATCAAAGAATTGATGCAGAGGAAATTAATTAAGAACAGTAGAAGTCCTTGGGCATGTGCTGCCTTTTATGTAAACAAGCATAGTGAGCAGAAAAGGTTAAAGCCAAGAATGGTGATTAATTATAGAGCTTTGAATGAAGCTTTATTACCTATAAGATTCCCTCTGCCATCCATGGAGTTATTATTCTCTAAAATTGGGAAATGCAATGTCTTCAGTAAGTTTGATCTGAAGAGTGGCTTCTGGCAGATAGGCATAGTACCTAAGGATAGGTACAAGACTGCATTCGTTGTTCCACAGGGACAATATCAATGGAAGGTTATGCCATTTGGATTGAAAAATGATACTACCTTAATAAGGTATTGTTCTGTAAATGTCCCTATCTCTCTCAGGCAGTCTGTCTTCCAGGTCCCTTTAATCCAACCTGAAGATATTCAATGGGGTTTAGAAAATGGTTATGAATATATACATATTGGATTAATCCAATTTGGTATCAATCCATTGGTCCGTCCCGGATTGGATACTAATGTCCTCACCTGCATCATTGACTCTCGTCATAATACATTTCAAGATGCCCTTATTTCTGGATTTCAGGCACCCCTTCATAATGGCCATGTTTGGTCTTCTGTCGTACCTCGGTATCAGGTCTCTCTTCATGATCCTTATATTAATTCTCTGTTACAAGCCTATGTCCAATTCGCTGGTTTTAATATGGCTGAAGGATCAAAGATTTCCCAGTTACATTCTTCTATTTGTCTTCGTTTTGTTTCCACAACCATGCCCACTCTCAATCCCAAATTGCTTAAACGCGCCTCATCTGAAAGCATGGTGGTTGGTCCCGGTAATGTCTCCCCGTTAACTGTTGGATTTTGTCAGTTAACTGAAATTGAGGAATGGTCTGCAGACTATACTCCGATATCTTCCCAGATACAACCTGCAATGCCTAAAGAACTATCTGTAGTTACGAACTCTGCAGGAAGACCTGTTCTAAAGTTGTGTAGATCTCAGAGTACAAGAGTCCAAGAACTTGATAGACAATTCTCCCATCTCTCTGCTAGTTCATCAAGATCTGATTCTGCAAGACAAATACATCCTGTAAATATTTCCTCTCCTCCGAGAACTCCTATATATACCCCTGTAGCTGGTAGATCTAAATTAGATGACCATCTACTAACTCATCAGCAAGGTTCCAAAGATTGTTATTATTGCAAAAGAAAATTTTATACTCAGGAACCTACCTCTTTTCCATCTGTTCCTAAGAATTTCAGAACATACCAGGCCAAGCAAGAACATCATGGTCAGCATTCTGAATGTTCTGAATGTCAGGATCTAGCTGTCCCTACTATTAAAATGTTGGACTCTCCATTACCCAGAAGTGGAAGAGACAAAAGCACAGAACTACCATACAGAAGTTTAGGTCCAAGGAATCACATCCCAAAATTCCAAAACGATATGGTAGCAGATCTAGATTTTATAAAGTATAGGAAAACAGATGCATAGCCTTCTCAAGATATCATTCGACTTCAAAATTACAACAACTATCAGTCTGTTTTCCTTGGGCAAAATATAGATGATATTTCTCAATATGTGATCAAAACAAAGACTCACCTGAATGGCTTACATTCAGAAATAGATCACATAGGTCAAGAACAAGATGAAATGAAGTCTAAATTGGATACTATTCTTGAGAAATTAGATATCATAGAAAAAACAATTGTTTCTTTGAAAATATCTTATGAGGAAGAATCAAGACCTTCTTCTCCTATTCTTATACTAGACCGAGCCCAAGACGCCACATTCTCTTTGTTTGGTCCACTTGATTCTGGTTTAGATCATCCTAAACAACTTACTTTGAAACAATTAGCTTCGAACATGTCAAATCGTACTTTAGCTAGAATAGTTGAAGTATTGCAGCTTGCTTCTGATAAGGTTAACTTGGTTCAAACCCAAATCTCTGATTTAGAATCCCAGTTCGCCCAACCTAGATTAACCAGCTCAGCAAGCTCATTAACCCAGATCACCCCTGTACATATAACCTCTCCTGATTCTTTTGTACAAAAGATTTCTATTAAAATGATGGGTGAAGAATCTAAACCTCCTGAGTCTCCCAAAGAGACAAAACCATCTAAGGGTGAATCTTCTAGAACTTCTTATCAATCTGCTTGGGAAAAATGGTGTAATGCCAAGTACAAAGGCAATAAAAAGGCCCCTATGGATATTGATGGACAGCCTGCAGCCTCCATCAAGCATGTTGATAATGCACTAGTCTCTGATTTCGATTGTAAATCTAAGACAGAGATGGAAAATATTATCCAACAATGGCAAGCTTGGGCTAGAACCCAAAAGTTACTCCACAAGGATAAAGTCAGCTGGAGTGACATAGCCTTACGCATTACTTGGGGTTTTGTAGGTAACTTAAACTTCTGGTGGGAAAGGGTATCTGCTAGAAGTAAACTCAGGATACTTGATCATGAAAAACCCGTTGACGAATTAGTCAAAGCAGTAGTCCATGAGTTTTATGGAGACATAAAGATTGACATGAATCATTATGCTGATCTTTATATGAATCAAATATTATGCCACCTCTCCCAGTTACCTAAATATTTCTGCACCATGCAAACTCTTCTGTATAACGTCCCTGATCCTACCAATACAGCCTATTTGAGGAAATACCTATCCTCATTACCAGGCAAAATCCCTGACCTTGTCAGAGAAAGATTAGAATATTTAGAGATTGATATTGAGGATCTCTCTCTTGCTGGTTTACACGAACAGATAGTCATGGCTCTCCAAAAAGAGTGCATGAGACAGAAGACTCAAAAATCCTTAAAAAAGCACCTAGGATTTGATTCTTCTGTCTGTGAAGTATTTAAAGAAACATCCATTTTTGGTTGTTCTACGAAAACTCAGAAGAAACCGTCAAAGAAATGGACACAATATTCTCCTGGTTGTAATTGTTCCTCAAAGAGAACCAGGAAATTTTACAAGAAATCTCCTAGGAGGTTCCCCGTTCCTAAAAGAAAAGTTTTCTTTAAGAAAAGATCCCAGCATTCTCAAGCCATAAATTCTTCATGTTTTATTTGTAAAAAGCCTGGCCACTAGGCATCACAGTGTCCTCTGCGGTCGAAGACGAAAACCCAAATTAAGATTATGGATTTATTTTCAATAGGATATGATCCCGATGACTGGGATTTGGTCTCTCACCATTCACATGGTGAATACCTATACCTATCTGAGGATAGTGATTCTTCTGCTATTGTTTATTCCACTTCCCATGCATCCTCTAACCATAGTAGTGACTTTGATTCTGATTCTTTTTCCTCTCAGCTTGAAGAACTAAATTTCTTGGACATTAAAATGATGTCTTCCTTTGTAGATCTCAACTCTCTCCTTTCTCAGAGATCTGCACTTCAAACAAAGCTTTCAGCTCTTACACCTGGTTAGTTTCAGCTATCCGATAGATATGCTTCTCAAATTGAGTGCCTTACTGCCCAAATCGATGCTATACAACAACCAAGCGTGGTGAATATTCACCATTACACGCCAACGGATGCAGATTTTGTGCAAGCTCACCAAAAGCCTAAGCCTGTTAAAATACATTCTGAAAATATTTCTAAAGGAAAGGCGATAATTATTCACAATTCCTCTAATGCAGAAAATAAATCTATAGAAAATACAATCTTTCATCTAGAGGAAGAAATTAGAGAAAAAGAAGCATTGGTTAAAGATTTATGGAATACATTGAAACTGCAAAAGGAGGAACTAGGATATCTCAAAAAGAAGAAAGATGAAGACTTGGAAAATGAGATATTCATGAAAGACACAGAAGCTGAATGCCGGAAAATTGTAAATAGTTTAGATGACAGATTGGTTATCTCTGTTTCTATAAAACCCTCTGGATATCTACAATATACCCTCGATGCTCAAGTAGATACTGGTGCCATGAATTCTTGTGCCAAATTTGGAGCAATACCAGAATATTATTGGCTGAAAACAGATTTGTCCTTTTGTGCAGTCAATAAGACTGAACTAAAGATCAGTCATATAGCTCCAGACTTTCCTATCTATATCCAAGAAGAAAAAGTGCCAGTAACTTTGTATAGTTTTGATACAGGAACATATATCCTTCTAGGTCAAGACTTTGTAAATAAATGCCTTCCACTAACTATAGGAAACAAGTTTGTACAGTTACACATCAATGGTAAACCTCTAAAGATTCCTAGTAAATCTACCTATGAAACTAGGATTGCAGTAAAAGAAACAACACTACAGGTTGAAAAATCTGCTAGTCAACTTGCTAGGATCCAAAAAATAGTTAATCATGTCAAGAAACATGGATCAGACATGGTAAAAGACATCAAGGATAAAATAGAGAAAGATTGCACTTCTGACTATCCTGATGCTTTCTGGACAAGAGAGCAATATTTTGTGAATCTGCCATATAAAGAAGATTATAATCCCAAACCACAGAAAGCCTTTGCTAACCACATGTCTCTAACAGAACTTGAATATTGTCAACAGGAGATCAAAGAATTGATGCAGAGGAAATTAATTGAGAACAGTAGAAGTCCTTGGGCATGTCCTGCCTTTTATGTAAACAAGCATAGTGAGCAGAAAAGGGGAAAGCCAAGAATGGTGATTAATTATAGAGCTTTGAATGAAGCTTTATTACCTATAAGATTCCCTCTGCCATCCAAGGAGTTATTATTCTCTAAAATTGGGAAATGCAATGTCTTCAGTAAGTTTGATCTGAAGAGTGGCTTCTGGCAGATAGGCATAGTACCTAAGGACAGGTACAAGACTACATTCGTTGTTCCACAGGGACAATATCAATGGAAGGTTATGCCATTTGGATTGAAAAATGCTCCATCTGAATTCCAAAAACGGATGGATGATATTTTTAGACATCTCAATTTTGTCATTGTATATATTGATGATCTACTAATTTGTTCTGTAGATATGAAATCTCATGTACAACATCTGAACATAGTTTATGGTTTGTTATATAAACATGGATTGGTTCTCAGTAAGTCCAAACTGTGCTGGGCACAGTCTAAAATTGAATACCTTGGACTAATACTCTTCCAGGGTGAAGTTGAGCTTCAGGACCATGTTCTGAAGAAATTATTAGAATTCCCTGATGAGATTATGGATACAAAAAAATTGCAAAGGTTCCTTGGATGCCTTAACTATATCCAACAATTTTATGAAAATCAAGCCAAAGATGTTCGGATATTACAAAGAAGATTAAGCAAAGCAATTCCTTGGAATTACAAGATGACACAAGCAGTCCAGATAATCAAGCAGAAGATTCAAAATCTTCCAAAGCTGCATCTACCAGACATGTCTTTCCAGTTGATACTTGAAACTGATGCCTCACATGAAACATGGGCAGCAGTACCACTTCAAAAGAATGGTCCAAAACTGGAAGAAGTATGCATATATACTTCTGGTTGTTTCACTGATGTAGAAACAAGATATCCTTCATCACACAAAGAAATTCTTGCTGTCAAAAATGGCATCAAGAAATTCAAGATATTTCTCAAACCTGTTCATTTTATTGTTAGAACAGATTTAAAACATATGAAGGGTATGCTTACTAATCAGAGATTGCTTGAATAGGGAAACAACATGGTTCTGCGATGGAGCTTGTGGCTTGATGGTTATGATTTTGATATACAATACAAGCTTGGAAAAGAAAACTGCATTGCAGATCTTTTATCAAGAGAAGTTGCACCAGTTAAGAAAGAAGATAAAATAGTTAAATGGCTTCATCCTCCTTGAACATCAATGATGCTCCACCACCAGGATTCAAATGGATCTTGGTTTGCACAGATTGCACATATTGTTTCTGTTTTGAGGGTTTAAGTTAGCTATGTAAAAAATAGTCCAGCTTGCTTACGTATTTTAGAATTATGGATACAGAAGTATAGCGGGTTTGAATCATTTGGCATATATTTTAGAGAAAATAGAGATCTCTTTCGAGGAATAATGACAGGTGGACCACACCAAGGACAAGTCTATATCAGCCTCTACTCCCCTACATTAACATATGAATATTACTGCACAATTCTTCATCAGATTAAATATGATGGATGTTGTTGGCTGACATTTGAATGTGATCTGTTCAAAGATTACTATTACTCATGGTCAGGATGGCTGTATCTATTATTTTGGACATACTATCCTAGAGATGCAGATTTCTTCAGTAATACTGACAAAGAAGCCTTTAAGATATGGTTTCATGCAGAGGTATATGAAGCTTCTCATCATGAAGCATGGTTTGTCTTCATCCTTTCATACATGGGTAGTGATCTACATTATCTCCCAACTAAACCATATGAACCTCCTTGCTACAAAATTTCAAGTCAATATTATGGTAACTTGTGTGTTCTTGATAATGAATTAATACCTGCAATGGAAGGATCACCTTTCTACACGTGTTTCAGTGGGCTTCCTCCCTTCTCATCAGATCATAGTTCTCCGCCGTCCAGTCATGAATATAACAGTGAATTCTCTTTTGACTCTATTGTTGAGTATAATATTCAAAATATGTTGGAAGCATGATGGACATAGTTGTCCACTATTTCTAAATAAAGTTTTTTCTGGCATTATAATAAAGAGAGTAATAATTCATGTCTATCGGGCCGATAGTGGTGTCCCGACGGTACGTGGGTTCCGTAAACTCCACAGTGTAAAAAGTAGGAATCTACTTTACTTTAGACGTGTCATTGCGTTAAAGGTATGATGGGTCCCCATATGGCCGAGCCTCTAAGGGACGAGATAACAGCTGTAGTCCACAACTACCTCATCTATCTCTTCATGGAATCTTTGTTACCGATAGCTGCCTGTGTGTTTTCACCGGTAACCTACTATGAATTGTATAAATAAGACTCTTAGGCTCTCATTTCATTCATTCAGAAGGTGGTCGAGAGAGAGTAAGGGTATAGAGTCGAGCAGTGTGTATCCTCTTTGCTTCACTCGCCTTCTGGATCTTGTGAAAGTAAATGAAAAAAACTGATCTCATTTGTAATTAAGATCCTTATGCGCTCATGTGAGAAAAAATTGATCCTTATGCGCTCATGTGAGAAAACTTGGTATCAGAGCCATAAGTGTTGTAAGTCTGTAAACTAGTTTAGAAAAATTGGGAGATAATGCAGATCACTACCCATGTATGAAAGGCTCTGCTAACCACAGAAATAACGAATCTGTCATCTAAACTATTTACAATTTTCAGGCATTCAGCTTCTGTGTCTTTCATGAATATCTCATTTTCCAAGTCTTCATCTTTCTTCTTTTTGAGATATCCTAGTTCCTCCTTTTGCAGTTTCAATGTATTCCATAAATCTTTAACCAATGATTCTTTCTCTCTAATTTCTTCCTCTAGATGAAAGATTGTATTTTCTATAGATTCATTTTCTGCATTAGAGGAATTGTGAATAATTATCGCCTTTCCTTTAGAAGGATTTTCAGAATGTATTTTAACAGGCTTAGGCTTTTGGTGAGCTTGCACAAAATCTGCATCCGTTGGCGTGTAATGGTGAATATTCACCATGCTTGGCTGTTGTATACCATCGATTTGGGCAGTAAGGCGCTCAATTTGAGAAGCATATCTATCGGATAGATGAAACTAACCAGGTGTAAGAGATGAAAGCTTTGTTTGAAGTGCAGATCTCTGAGAAAGGAGAGAGTTGAGATCTACAAAGGAAGACATCATTTTAATGTCCAAGAAATTTAGGTCTTCAAGCTGAGAGGAAAAAGAATCAGAATCAGAGTCACTACTATGGTTAGAGGATGCATGGGACGTGGAATAAACAATAGCAGAAGAATCACTATCCTCAGATAGGGATAGGTATTCACCATCTGAACGGTGAGAGACCAAATCCCAGTCAGCAGTATCATATCCTGTTGAAAATAAATGCATAATCTTAATTTGGGTTTTCTTCTTCGACCGCAGAGGACACTGTGATGCCCAGTGGCCAAGCTTTTTACAAATAAAACATGAAGAATTTCTGGCTCGAGAATTCTGGGATCTTTTCTTAAAGAAAACTTTTCTTTTAGGAACGGGGAACCTCCTAGGAGATTTCTTGTAAAATTTCCTCGTTCTCTTTGAGGAACAATTATAATCAGGAGAATGTTGTGTCCATTTCTTTGATGGTTTCTTCTGAGTTTTCATAGAACAACCAAAACTGGATGTTTCTTTAAATACTTCACAAACATAAGAATAAAATCCTAGGTGCTTTTTTAAGGATTTTTGAGTCTTCTTTCTCATGCACTCTTTTTGGAGAGCCATGACTATCTGTTCTTGTAAACCAGCAAGAGAGAGATCCTCAATATCAATCTCTAAATATTCTAATCTTTCTCTGACAAGGTCAGGGATTTTTCCTGGTAATGAGGATAGGTATTTCCTCAAATAGGTTGTATTGGTAGGATCAGGGACCTTATACAGAAGAGTTTGCATGGTGCAGAAATATTTAGGTAACTGGGAGAGGTCGCATAATCTTTGATTCATATAAAGATCAACATAATGATTCATGTCAATCTTTATGTCTCCATAAAACTCATGGGCTACTGCTTTGACTAATTCGTCAACGGGTTTTTCATGATCAAGTATCCTGAGTTTACTTCTAGCAGATACCCTTTCCCACCATAAGTTTAAGTTACCTACAAAACCCCAAGTAATGCGTAAGGCTATGTCACTCCGGCTGACTTTATCCTTGTGGAGTAACTTTTGGGTTCTAGCCCAAGCTTGCCATTGTTGGATAGGGGCCTTTTTATTGCCTTTGTACTTGGCATTACACCATTTTTCCCAAGCAGATTGATAAGAAGTTCCAGAAGATTCACCCTTAGATGGTTTTGTCTCTTTGGGAGACTCAGGAGGTTTAGAGTCTTCACCCATCATTTTAATAGAAATATTTTGTACAAAAGAATCAGGAGAGGTTATATGTACAAGGGTGATCTGGGTTAATGAGCTTGCTGAGCTGGTTAATCTAGGTTGGGCGAACTGGGCTTCTAAATCAGAGATTTGGGTTTGAACCAAGTTAACCTTATCAGACGCAAGCTGCAATACTTCAACTATTCTAGCTAAAGTAGGATTTGACATGTTTGAAGCTAATTGTTTCAAAGTAAGCTGTTTAGGATGATCTGAACCAGAATCAAGTGGACCAAACAAAGAGAATGTGGTGTCTTGGGCTCGGTCTGGTATAAGAATAGGAGAAGAAGGTCTTGATTCTTCCTCATAAGATATTTTCAAAGAAACAATTGCTTTTTCTATGATATCTAATTTCTCAAGAATAGTATCCAATTTAGACTTCATTTCATCTTGTTCTTGACCTATGTGATCTATTTCTGAATGTAAGCCATTTAGGTGAGTCTTTGTTTTGATCACATCTTGAGAAATATCATCTATATTTTGCCCAAGGCAAACAGACTGATAGTTGCTGTAATTTTGAAGTCGAATGATATCTTGAGAAGGCTCTGCATCTGTTTTCCTATACTTTATAAAATCTAGATCTGCTACCATATCGTTTTGGAATTTTGGGATGTGATTCCCTGGACCTAAAATTCTGTATGGTAGTTCTGTCCTTTTGTCTCTTCCACTTCTGGGTAATGGAGAGTCAAACATTTTAAGAGTAGGGACAGCTAGATCCTGACATTCAGAACATTCAACATGCTCACCATGATGTTCTTTCTTGGCCTGGTATGTTCTGAAATTCTTAGGAACTGATGGAAAAGAGGTAGGTTCCTGAGTATAAAATTTTCTTTTGCAATAATAACAATATTTGGAACCTTGTTGATGAGTTAGTAGATAGTCATCTAATTTAGATCTACCAGCTACAGGGGTATATACAGGAGTTCTCAGAGGAGAAGAAATATTTACAGGAGGTATTTGTCTTGCAGAATCATATCTTGATGAACTAGCAGAGAGATGGGAGAATTGTCTATCAAGTTCTTGGACTCTTGTACTCTGAGATCTACCCAACTTTAGAACAGTTCTTCCTGCAAAGTTCGTAACTACAAATAGTTCTTTAGGCATTGCAGGTTGTATCTGGGAAGAGATCGGAGTATAGTCTGCAGACCATTCCTCAATTTCAGTTAACTGACAAAATCCAACAGTTAACGGGGAGACATTACCGGGACCAACCACCACGCTTTCAGATGAGGCGCGTTTAAGAAATTTGGGATTAAGAGTGGGCATGGTTGTGGAAACAAAACGAAGACAAATAGAAGAATGTAACTGGGCAATCTTTGATCCTTCAGCCATATTAAAACCAACGAATTGGACATAGGCTTGTAATAGAGAATTAATATAAGGATCATGAAGAGAGACCTGATACCGAGGTACGGCAGAAGACCAAATAGGGCCATTATGAAGGGGTGCTTGAAATCAATAAATAAGGGCATCTTGAAATGTATTATGATGAGAGTCAATGATGCAGGTGAGGACATTAGTATCCAATCCAGGATGGACCAATGGATTGATACCAAATTTGATTAATCCAATATGTATATATTCATAACCATTTTCTAAACCCCATTGAATATCTTCAGGTTGGATTAAAGGGACCTGGAAGATAGACTGTCCGAGAGAGATAGGGGCATTTATAGAACAATACCTTATTAAGGTAGTAGCTTTAAACTGAAAGATGGATATATCGTATATATCAGAAGCAGGAATCTCAGGCATTTGCCAATTAGGATCAGGTTCATACTCCTGAACTAATAATCTAGCATTATATAAAGGTTTGTTGCTAGACTGACTCAACAACTTTTTATACCATTTAGATGGTTTATATTTAGCAAGTGAAGACAGATCATGAGATGATGAATTCTTCTGAGAGGCCATTTAGAGAATTACTGCTACTTTTGGCAAAATCCTTAGAATGTTGCAGGTAAGTAAGAAATAAACTGGTAAGCTCAACTTACAATGGGAAAAGGATGAACTGCAGCTACAACGCCTTTCTGCGGCAACAACGCTGACTTATATGTCCTACAACAACAGCTGGAGACCACTGTAATATGAACACTTCAATTTATCGGAACATTGCACATCTCGCAACCAGATTTTCCAAACACAAGGCTCATTCAATATAACTGCTCAGAATACTCATATATTAAATCTGTCTCACTCTTTTACATATAACATCCAGGAGGCATGTATTTAAACATTTACAAACTATGATATAACTGCACAGGAAAGAAGGCCTTTTAGATTTATATCCTCGAAGATACAAGGATTAACCAGGCTCCTGGGCTACTGCTCAAACAGAAACTATCACGACTTTTACAGACTTACAACACTTATGGCTCTGATACCAATTTTTCTCACATGAGCGCATAAGGATCAAATTTTTCTCACATGAGCGCATAAGGATCTTAATTAAAAATGAGATCAGTGTTTTTCATTTACTTTCACAAGATCCCGAAGGCGAGTGAAGCAAAGAGGATACACACTACTCATCTCTATACCCTTATTCTCTCTTTAAATAACCTTATTTCAATAAGAGCCTCTCTAGACCCAATTCAAAGGGTTTGCGTTTTTAGTCCAAACATTGGGGTTTATTTTTTGTCAAAAACAACTTTTGAAATGGGGGTGTTGGAGCGCAGAATTTGACTCCTGTATTAACCCTTTGGGTTTAATACATTATATTGTTCTATTCCGACACCTTACAATACTTGTAAACAAAAAATATTAAGTTGATTGAGTTGGATGGATGTGTCCCCCTCCCTAGCGAAGAAAGTGAATGTGTCTGTGTAGTTACAAAAGAAATGAAAAATTCTAATTAGTGAAACTTGTAGCTAAACTATAAGACATTACAAATTTGCATGGAGACATTGAACTTGTCCATGTTCTAGACTTAAGATACAAGCCTTACTAATATTACAAGTATATTAGTCAAAATATTGAAATGGACTTTGGCTATGGACCTCTTACATTAAATCCTATCAACCTTCAACTCCAACCAAATGAATTTACTTCTTGTTTTTGTTGTAGACAAATTTCAATATAAATAATTTACTTTCCATTTCGTTAAATGAAATCTCAATTTTTTATATATGGGCGCACACACACATGCTCTCTAGAATGTTGCACTCCAATGGGAAAAATATGCTTCTTTCTCATATTCTCTTCATACAAATTTTCCTCCTTTCATTGCTTGTCATGTGGACATCGTTAGAGGTATCCACTGCAATAGGAATTTGAACCGAAGTAGTGTTTACATTATTAGAAACATCACCTTGCACGACCGATTATTTTCCAAGATCTGCACTTCTAGTGCCTTGATGCTTGGGCTCAGAAAGTTGATTTCTAACGTATATTAGGAAATCCTAATCCTCATTTTCAAAAAAATCAAAACCTATCTCAAAGTAAAACAAGGTATCATCCTTGTCCCCTCTTAGGAGTTTCTCCAATATACTTGCAATAGTCACAAACTCATGTAGAAACATGAGGCACTCACAAATGATTAAATAATCAGGAAATGGTAGATCACCTCTAACTTAAGATCAAATCTTCTAACTTAAGTCTTGACACTTCAATGCAATTCCCAAATCCTATTGGAACTTTCCATCTAGCATGCACTTGTCAAGCATTCTTTCTACTATTTCCTCTAGTCTAGGGTCTATCTCCACTGAATCTTTATCAGACTCTGCATCTTTCATGCAAAGAGTGGAATACTCATATATGACTTTAACAAGTAAAGCATGCCTGTAATTTGAATACTTCGATACATTAAACAAGGGTCCAACACCTAGTGCATATGACAAGGAGTCATTGAGATCACCAAGGTAATAAAAAATACTTTGAAGCTACCATTCCAACGAGTTGTCATTGACCAAAACCTTTATCTTCATATAATATTTCTATTATAGTGCATTTGACAAGGAGTCGTTGAGATCACCAAGGTAATAAAAAACCTTTGAAGCTTCCATTCCAACGAGCTGTCATTGACCAAAACCTTCATCTTCATACAATATTTCTATTATAGAGGCGTTGGTTGAAATTTCTAGCCAACAATTGTCTCCAAGTATTTTGATATTTGTAGACACATGAATATTGAGCATTAGATTTTGTTCATTGAGCATTTCTAGCATCCCACAAGTTGAGATAATACAACTAGCCATGATTAAATATTGAACGCTTTCAAAAACATTAATTCAATTCAAATTTAAAAGGAAATTTGTGAGTCGAAATTATTTTCTATCCCATCCTTTACATATGGAATTGTATTAATTAGTTGAACTAAGTCATCCTTTTACCTTAACAAATAATGTTAGTATCATTTTGACATGTTTCCCATCATATGGAGGAAAAATCAATTTTTTCTTTATGGGTATCAATTTGTAACAATTATGAACACATTGAAGAAAGAAAGAACAATACCAGACATCTTTGTGCCATCTATTTGAAGCTA
>SNQJ01S0187233.1:0-16219 GCA_010110895.2 Picea sitchensis | reverse complement strand
AGAACAGATGAGCTAAAATTAGAAGTCAACAGTGAATTAGGGTTTCAGCAGTGAATTAGGGTTTTGGAAAGCTATAAGGGATGAGTCAGCGACCTATTTCATTATTATGCAGATTATGACTTGTCATTGAGGAGAGAGGTGCATCTTAGGAGAGATAGTTCAGTGGATTCCAGGAGGAAGACAACAGTTGGTTGATTTCGGTGTTGAGAGACACACCCTAGTCACCGGGAAGATCATACAGATCTTCCATCATTCTTCAACAACAGTTACGTAGGGTCCAGCAGCAAGGGCGCACTTATCCAAGGTGAGGGCGCAGCTCCTGAGGAGGTTCAGGGAATTGATTTGTCCCATCCAGGGAGAGTTCAAAGATTCCCCTCCAAACCAATTGAGAGGAAGGCAAGGCGCATCTTTTGCCTGGTTCCTCGTCAGATTCTGACAAAGGAATCATCTGGGGCGCATTTTCCAGACTTGGAAGTGCGACACTTTTGGCGGACACATTCGGGGTTCCCGAGCGAGCATCAGATTAGATTCAAGGAAACCCTTCCGACCCATTTCCAAGTAGACTAAGGTGATCATTTTGAGATACATCTTAGCCGATTCCGACAGTGGAATCACTAGGATGCATTTTGCCAGTGAGAGAGGGGCGCATTCCCCCAGGGGATCCATCCAGGGTCTAAACCCACAATAGAGGGGTCAGTCGGTTACCAGGCATGTGAGCTAGAGCAGGGCGCACCATTTGGGACTGTTTCCAAGCTATTCCAAGAGGTATAGCCTCCAGGGCGAACTTTCTAGACTTCCAACAGTTATCGTACGAGCTGCCATAGTTCCAGCTCATCGATTGATCCCGCAATGCTCATCTATTATTGGGTATTATCATTTAGTTTTCTTATTGTATTCTGGCTAAGATCCTTTTGTCTTTTGATCTAGCCGAGTGATTCATTTTATTTAGCCACATTCGGCCTTTATACTCCACAGAGATATCATAATATAAACTTTGCATTCCTTTGTCGCATTTGTTATTTGTATGATCATTTATATGATGTAAACGATTAATCCTACACACACATTAGCAGCGTTTCCTAGACTAGCCAAGTCATAAACATTACAATCTTGGCAAACCCAGTGCCTGAGCCAATGCAGGGGATAGATGGGAGGGAATATGATAAAAAGTGACAAGTATGGTTGGAATGGACGATGACCTTTCATAAACTCACCCAATGGAAATTCACTTCTAAGGGAACCAACTTGCTAGGGCGTTTTGTCACCACCCACAGGTATGGACAAGTAAAAAGGCATAAAGTCCAAGCATACGTCACGGAGCAAAAGAGAATTAAATGCACATATTCGAATGTTTTGAGAATCAGAGTGACACATACCATGATACCTGGATTCATTACCTCATGGAGCAAGACTCACTGTTGCCTCAGGCCCAGGCCGATGGGATGGATGTTGTTGCCACTGACAGGATGGAGGCGTTGAAGAAGTAAGATGGGCCCTCCAGGGCTAGGCTCAAGTCAATATGGCTCTCGGTACTCCATGTCTAGGACCTGTGGGCCTCTCGGCCTCCAAAGGCATGCCATCATTATCCGAATTGTGGCCCCTTGGCATCCAACCTGTGGGATTCAAGCCCCATGGAATTCCAAGCTAGGTTTGTTCTTCCAAAACTATCCACCAACCCAGCACTGCAAAGACAAATGAATGTACCCTCCATGGATCTCAAGACAAATGCATCATGATGAGTAAATCATATCAATAAAAGAGCCATCTAAGCATGTACATCCAAACCACCTCATCAAAATAAACAAGTGCTCAAAGACCCTATGCAATTTGCCAAGTCTAGGTATGGGAGGGTTGACAAAACGACCTATTGAGTGAATCATACCTCAAGTTTAGGGGCGTTTCCTAAGGGGAACTCTTTCTAAGTCATGTGGATGAGGTGTCATGGATGGGGGGAAGACTCTTGGGCATGGGTTACATGACATACAAGGGGTTGTAGTGTCTCATTTATGGATGCCTTTGTAGAGGGTGTGTTGCACCTTCATTTTCAATGCAACCTTTTTCCAAGCCCATTTATTGCCTTTTATTCTTTTAGGATGTTTCTAGGTTGAAGCCAAAGTGGGGCTTCTACCTAAGCATGAAAAATTGTGCCCACCTTGACTGTACCCTAGTCACATCATGCTTCCCCAAGTTGAAAACATGTGTGGGGATTCTACATAAGCATTAAACACAGTGCCCACACATGCTCCACCATGGTTGGTATTTTGTATTATTTATTTTTCACGGGTCCCATTAGTTTCTTATGAGAGACAGTGTGTTGCACCTTCATTTTCAATGCAACCTTTTTCCAAGCCCATTTATTGCCTTTTATTCTTTTAGGATGTTTCCAGGTTGAAGCCAAGGTGGGGCTTCTACCTAAGCATGAAAAATTGTGCCCACCTTGACTCTACCCTAGTCACATCATGCTTCCC
Source organism: Picea sitchensis (assembly GCA_010110895.2). Classification (NCBI taxonomy): domain Eukaryota; kingdom Viridiplantae; phylum Streptophyta; class Pinopsida; order Pinales; family Pinaceae; genus Picea; species Picea sitchensis. The sequence continues at coordinate 13,751 of SNQJ01S0187233.1, read as the reverse complement.
CAAGTTGAAAATATGTGTGGGGATTCTACATAAGCATTAAAAACAGTGCCCACACATGCTCCACCTTGGTTGGTATTTTGTATTATTTATTTTTCACGGGTCCCATCAGTTTCTTATGAGAGACATTTCATTGTCCTCAGGATCCCTGGGCGAGCATCTAGAAGGATAATGGTGGTTTTTATCTTTTTCCAGCTACAAGCCTTTGGGCCCTCAGCCCCTTCTTCCTATGAAATGAGGGACAACCCCTTCTTGGGTCAGTACACCCGAAAATCCCAAAAGGTAAGAAGATGAGGGGATGAAGTGTGGAAAGTGACAAGTATGGTCAGGAATGGCACGGTGATTCGTCAAGAGGACATCCCTGTAGAAAACCTATCCCTAAGGGTGACCCACTTACTAGGGTGCAATGTCAACCACCAAAGTGAAATAGGGAAAAGAGCATAATGTCCAAGCAATCGTTACATAATTAAAAGCAATAATAGATGCAACCTACTCAAATGCCTCAAATATTGAAATGACACTCACCATAATACCTAGCTTGTACCTCATGGAGCAAGACCCAATGTCTTTCGGAAGCTAGCTAATGTGGTGGATACTGTCGTGATGAACCGGGAGTTGTGGTGGCGAGGTGGGTCTCTGTCTATGCAAGTGGACACTATTGGTCAGGCTGTCTCTTGGTACTCCAGGTCTACAACTTGAGGGCCTCGAGACATCATCTCCTTAGTTATCCCTAGGAGTTGGGGATAAAAGGCCCCACAAAATAAGCTCCATAATTCATGAGTGAAGTCTTCAAGGTGTACCAATCCTCATCAAATGTGCAATGGGAGGCTCCTAGGGCCCCTCCAATGTGGACACATGGCTGTTCAAGGTGAAAAAGGCTCAACAAGTAGTGATTATATCCCTCTAGAGTGGATGTCCCCTCAAAAACAAGCTCTAAGAAGTCATATGTGATGTCTTCAAGGTGGAATAATCCCCCTCAAACCATGCCAAAGTCCTCCCCAATTCAAGTGAGACCCAAACAAGTCCACATGTGCCAAATGGAATTTCAAATGCAATCTCCAAGGTGGATGTCCCCTCAAATTAGGTGACCAATTCCTCAAAATGTGCAAACCATGCAAGAAATACAAACACTAGAACATGGCATGGCATGAGAAACTTTGGTACTTGAAGAATAGCTCAAAATGATTTTGACCAATGCCTCAAGAATTGTGAATTGCCATGGGAACTGTGAAGATGCCCAAAATCCTGAATCAAGAGAATGTCATGCTCAAACCGTAGGGTGATCCAAAAGGGCATTATGTATCATCAAGCACTACATCCCATGTTCAACCAACCTGTCATCAAAATCTCATTAATGTCCATGAAACCAACAAATACCCCAATTGTTCGAGGCTCTTAGTGATGAAAATCACTAGGGTAGTGAAGAAATTCACTAGGGGTATCTGTAATGTCCCCCATCTCTTGATGAAGAGGTTGTGAGAGACTTACTAGTCTAGTCGTCCCCACTAGACTATAGTCTCATGCATCATGGGGACCAAGACACCCCAAAGCACTTACCTAAGCACAATGTTATAATTTTAAGTTGACTTTGGGAGAAAAGATAAAATGAAGAAAATAAAAGAACATGTGTGGAAAAGCTAGGAGTTAACCCCAGGGGTTAACTAACTCAACAAAGAATTAGATCAGGGGTATAAAAGAAAGGAAGGGCGCATCTCTCGGGCATTTTGGATTATTATTAATTTTGCATCTTGGTCTCTTGAGCACTAAGACTCTTTGAGGGTTTTGAGGTTACAAACCCTAGAGATCAACTCGGTGGTGAAAGATCCCACCTACCTTGATCCAAGCTTGGTCCCGGAGGTGCAATATTCCTCCCACACCATTCTACAATAGGTTTTGGTCATATCCATCAGCAGGAGAAGAAATAGTGTGCAGCTTGAGGGGGTTTTGAACAGGGGGTGCATCATCTGAAGAAGATTCATTCGATCCAGGGAAAGGAGAAGGAGTTTGGGAAAAAGGACTTCTGGGTTTTCTTTGTATGGCCTAGGGCATCCTTTCTGCGCCATTGAGAAGAAGGTTTCTCTGTTATATTATTTATTGGAGCTTGGCACGAGTTGGAGAGAAGGAGGGCGTACTGTAGATAGAGGATTCAGTCATCTGAGGGTTCAGACCTTCATCATTCATCTTGAGACTCTGCTAGGGGGTTTATCTTTCCCCGATCTACTGTTCTAGTCATTTTGATAGTAATTGGAGATCTCTAGGAGGGAGGCCGAAATATTGAGGGGATATAGCCAACCAGGAGGGCACAACCAAAAAGAGGATTCAGTCATCTAGGGGGTCATACCTTCATCATTTAGCCAGAGACTTTGCCAGGGGGTTTATCTTGCCCCAATCTACTGTTCTAGACATTTTGGTGGTATTTGGAAGTCTCTAGGAAGGAGGCCAAAATATTGAGGGCGCAACTCAGCTAGGAGGTTCAGATCTAGCCCTTGAAGGGAAAGAAATCAATCTTGTGCCTTTCACCAGTTCAGTGTAGTGCCTTTGGAGGCTATCATATTCAGCTTTGGACATTATTGTAGCAGCTATTATTCCAGCTTGGATATTATTGTGGTATTCCCCCAGATCTACAGATCTATTGTATTAGGATCTCTATATTATCTAATAAAGGTCAGATTTGACATTATTGGTTCTATATTGGTGTTTCTTGTTATATCTTGTCATTTCCTTATGCTATATGTTCATATCTATATATCCATGCTAAATATTTAAGTAATAAACCCTCCATGCGCAACTTGGAGTGATAAACTTGCATGACACACATAAAACAACAGTAAACAGTTAAACAATCAATGTCTCCAAGCAAAAAATTGGCTTGGGAACTTTACAATATCCTTGTGCCAAAACAAGGGGTAACATAGGCTCTAACTCAAGGACATGTGCTCTTCTTAGGAGTGAATGAAAACCTCAGAATCTCGTCATGTACATCAGAGAATGACCTCCATGTCTAGCTAACACAATAAAATCAGGCTTTTACAAAGAAAAAAGATAAGCCATCTATGAAATCAAGTCTAGTGCTCAATGGAGCTTATTCATGCTACACTACTACTCAAATGAGCTTATTCATTTTCCTACCCTACTGTAGTACATACAAGATGAGGTTGCTAGTGAAATCAATGAGCCAATGCAGCTGCCTTAGCACTCCAAAAATACAATGTCCCTTTCCTTTGTGCATAGTCATCATGCCAAAGAGGGAAACATCGAATTCAAAATATTTGTAGGCTAGAATCTGTGTCACCACTGGGCCGAAAATGAACCTGGGTACTTATGAATGAAAGATGCCATCAAGTGGATGCAACAATGGACATGATCTGCTACAAGATATGTCTATCCACTCCTGAAGAGGGCTGCTATAAACTCTGTCATACCACTTAATATCCTCTTGCCTCCTAGAAGTTCCAGAATTTCTTTCTTGTTTCCATCATACTTCTGTTCACATACCTATAGCTTCAAATTTGGCTTGCATCCCAGAGTAAAAGGTTGACACTTTAGCACCAGAATGACATAATCTGTAATATTTCCCTGGTCACACAGACTGTAAGCAAATGTCACATTTTCAACTTCAAACTTTTCTAGGATCCTTGTGATTTTTCCTGTAGCACAAAGGACGCATTCAAATCATTCATCCTCAAAGGCTAACCCTGCATTTTCCAATGCTTCAACAATCTGATCTCTTTTGAGTACACCATGCAATACTTCATCTGATATCACTTTGACAATGAAGTTATTGGCACCCAGATCTTGGTGCTATGTTAAAACATCAAAAACATGTGAGGGAGTCCTTACACAGTGAGCATTTTCTATGTCCAGGGTGGCATAATCAGACTTTTCAGGAAAACAATCCTTCTGTAATAGCTCTAGGATGTCTCCATAGATGAATGGCAGTCCATCAGAGGATTTGCAACTACTTAGTATATTGTTCTTGGATATTTCCTGAGTCTTTATTGTTTATGATTGCAGCTATGTGAGACATTCTCCAGGACACAAACCTGAGAGAGAGCCCTTGAGAGGGGTGTGTGGTTCCTATCTGAGACAGAGATGGAATGTAGATATGGCCTCCTCTTTACAAAGAGTTGAGAAGAACTCCAGATGATTCTCCTGTGTAAGGCAGTAAGAAAGGAGATCTGCAGAGTTGGACGTGCCTGTGGCTGAGCACAAGGTGAACGTGTGAAATCCCAAAGTGTTGGGTGCATTGTCATGAGACAGAGATGAAGATGATGTATTAGCCTCCTTTGAGTAGAGAGTTGATGATGATGAAACTACAGATGACTCTCCTCTGTAATGCAATGGGAAAGAAGATCTGTTGAGTGGATGTGCTTGTGGACGAGCACATGTGAACGTGATCCTAGTGACTGAGCACTAGTAAAGAAGTGGTTCTTCTGTGTAATGCAGTGAGCTAGAGATATGGACATCCCTATGGATGTGCCCCTAGTGGTTGAGCAATTAGTGGGTGTATGAGATCCCTTGCTATATTGTTCAAGAGTCAGACCTGCCTGTAACCCTAATTGTAATATAAAGGGTATAGGTCAGCCCCACCTTAATGTAATTGATAATTAATATAAAAGATAATTAATCTGGTTAATATTAATTATATTATGAGATAGAGAGGTCGGCCCTGTTGTGCCAATAGACACTTCCGTTGACAGGACAAGCCTAATATAAGTAAAGGTAAATTCCCCATTGAGGAATCATATCTTTTGTGTGAGTTTGGAAATTTCAGCAAGTACATCTACTTGGGAAAAATGCGCACCTCTATTGGGCGCTAGTCTTCTAGGGTTTGTGAGCACCATTTTGTGTGCTAGGTTTTCTTGGTGGTGAAGGTCTTTTTCTTGAAGAATATAACAAAGGATTGGCTAGGTTTTATTCCCTTGTTGAGAAGGGTTTCCCAGGATACTTTTTGTGTAGTTGTGCATGGTGTTTCTTCTTGTGATCTTGGTTGTTGCAACAATTTGTCTATGGTTGAAGTAAAATGCTAAAATGAAATGAACTTCATGCTTAACCTTTCTTATTGAAAAATCAACATTTATATCCTTGTCTGACTAATGCACATTCTTTGTTTGTTTGGCCCTCCAAGTCTTATTTTCCAAACTTTGAAACAATGATGGGAATATATGGTACACCTGATAATACATCATGAACAGAAGACAAGGAATCCTTTTGGATTGTGACAGAGATGAACTGTATTGATGTCATATGAGGTTCATGTGTCCAGGGTAGTTTCTTACCAAGGCATTTAAAGGTATAAATCTGATAGTGTGCCTCGTCAATAACCCTGAATATCTGAAGGACACACGAATTCAATGTTGCCTTTTCCTTGTTTACCCCTGACTACCATGTCATCACCTATCGTTTCTGCTTGTGCTTTCACATTATAGCTATCCAACATTACAGGAATCAATAAGGTTATAACTGTAAAACTTTCAGACCCCAACCCGGTTTCAAGTCTCACTGAGACACATAGTTAAATGCCCAACCACATTGCATATTTACTGCTGCAAATTAGTAAGCATGAAATTAAATACTCATAATTGAAACACAAGAAGTCTGCTACAACACTTTAACCAGAAATAAATCACACACAGAAAATTCAACACAGAGATTTGGTCTACAAATTCAGACCCTGGAAAAACCCACAAAGGAGAAAACCAATGAGAGAGGGGAGGCTTTTATTATTCAGAGAAATGAGAGATATTTACAGCAGTCATCTTTAGTAATTAATACACACACTTATCTTGTTTTTCGTGCATAAACTCAACATAGAAAATAGTGCCAAAATTGCTCCTCGATTTCTGTGCCCAAAAATCCATACAATACGGTCTCACTGTTGTTGCTGTACTTTGCCTCGATTTATGTGCTCCAAAATCTATACAATACGGTCTCATTGTTGCTGCTATACTTTGCCTCAATTTTTGTGCTCAGAAACTACCTTGGAATTCATGCAACAATCTGCTCATGTGGTCTCTCTCCCAACTCAACTTTCTCAAGCTCTTGCTCTCTCAAACTCTAGGAATGAATGAATGAGGGCACCTAAGTCTCTAAGTAGACTTGGTGGAGGAAACCGAAGAGTCATGACTTTTCATTTTCCCTCACAAAATTCCAAAAGTCACATTTAATTTTATCTCTCATAAAATTAATTTCTAGAGACCTCTTTTGGACACTTTCTCACCCCTAGGCGCTTAGGTGATGAGAAACACTTGTCCTTGGTACTTTTATTTAATTAATTTAACACTCCCTCTTACCGAGGAAAGTGTTCCTCACCACTCGAAGCTTATCTCTGAAAGGCACAAACTTTCCTTTCCCCAAAGATTTTGTGAGGATGTCCGCCATCTGCTCATCGATGGAAACATACTGTAGCTCAACTGATCCTCTCTAAACATGGTCCCAGATGAAGTGATATCTAATCTCAATGTGTTTAGACTTGTCGTGGAAAACTGGATTCTCAGAGAGTTTAATGCAACTCTGATTGTCACAGTAGATCATCGTGGGCCTCATCTCCACACCAAATAATCCAACTAGCAACTTGCGAAGCCAAATGGCCTCACGATTAGCCTGACTGGCTGCCATGTACTCAGCCTCAGCAGAACTCAAAGCCACTAACTTTTGCTTCCAACTGAACCAAGACACCATTGTTGAGCCCAATCCAAAGCAACAACCTGAGGTACTCTTCTTGTCACTGACACATCCTGCCCAATCTGATTCTGAATAGCAAATCAACCAAACTCCATCCCCTCATAGTTCAGGCCAAAATCCACCATACCCTTAAGGTACCTGAGCACATGTTTTGCTGCAATCCAATGTACTCTCCGAGGCTCCACCATAAACTAACTAAAAGAGTTAAGAGCAAAACAAAGATCTGGTCTTGTGTTGACCAGATACATCAGCGAACCAATCAACTGACGATACAACGTGGGATCAATCAACTCTGTCTCAGAAGAATGTAGCTTCTTCCAGTTGGTTGTCATAGGTGTGGACATGGGTCTACAATCCTCCATCTAGAATCTCCTCAGAATCTCATCCGCATATCTACCCTGTCCTAGAAAGATATGTCCATCCTCATGCCAAACCTCCTGCCAGACCTCCAACCCCAAGAAGTAGTGCATCAGCCCAATGTCTTTCATCTCGAATTTTGAAGCAAGGCTCTCCTTGCAACCAGTTATGAGTCTCTCATCCCTTGTAATAAAGATATCATCCACATATAACACAAGAATGAGAGGATCACCTCCAACCACAATGAAGTACAGGTTGGGATCCGCCTAACTCTTCATGAAACCCATCTGCTGCAAGTATGTGTCTATCCTGGAGTACCAAGCTCTAGGAGCTTGCTTCAACCCATACAAAGCCTTCTTCATTCTGCATACATGAGAATCACTCCCATGCACCTCAAATCCATGTGGCTGCTCAATATAAACCTCCTCCTCAATGAGACCATTCAGAAATGCGGTCTTCACATCCATCCGATGGATTTTCCAACCCATCTTTGCTGCAATGGAGATCACTGCCCTGATCGAGGTGTATCTAGATATTGGAGCAAAGGTCTCATCATAATCAACTCCCTCTACCTGTGAGAAGCCTCGAGCAACGAACCGAGCCTTGTACTTCTCAATGCTGCCATCAACATCATACTGGATTTTGTACAGCCACTTGGAAGTCACCACTGACTTCCCCTCAGGTCTAGGAACCACCTCCCAAACATCATTCTTCATGATGGAATTGTACTCTTCCATCATGGCATCTCTCCAAACCTCCCGATCAACTGCCTCCTCAAAGGTGGAAGGCTCAGACTCTCTGGAGGTTTACTCTCCCTCACAGCCTGCCCGGGATTCCACATTGAACCCTGTGCCTCCCTCAAAGTGTTCTGAAGCCACTTGGGCTTCCTCCTCTCTGAAGCAGTGTCCCGTGGAGGGGACTCTCCCTGCTCAACCCCATCACCTGAAGACTATGAACCTGAAGTAGAATCTGGAGAACTCGATCCTGAAACCTGTGGACCAGTAACCTGTGATTCTGACATATGTGGCCCTGTAACCTATGGTCCAGTCATCATCGAAACTGGTGGACCTGAACTCTGTGTCACTGAAGTCTGCTGTGGACTCACCTGAATATGAGGTGATGACTGCTCACCCCTCTCAGTCCCTCGTGACTTCCTAAAGGCTCCATCCTCCTCAAATCTCGCATCCCTTCTCAAAACTGTCTTCCTCTAGGAAGGGATGTATATGTGGAAAGCCTTTGAAGTCTCGCTATACCCAACAAAGATCCCCTTCTCTATCATGGGTTCTAGCTTTGTCCTCTTCTCAGAAGGGACATGTGAATATGTAAGGCACCCGAAAATCCTAAAGTGCCCAACATCAGGCTTCTTCCCAGAGAAAGCCTCCTCGGGAGTCTGTGTTGAAAGCCTCAACCCAAAGAAAAAGTGGTAGTCCCTGATCATGTAACATGGCTCTCGCATCCCCGACAATAGCCATGTTTTTCCGCTCAGCCACCCTATTCTGTTGTGGGGTGTATGGGACTGTCAACTCTCTCCTGATGCCTTCTCAGGCACAAAAGTCATTGAACTCATTGGAGGTATACTCACCCCCATTATCAGATCTCAACACTCTGATTTTCCTCCCTGCCTAGTTCTCCACAAGAGCTTTGAACTCTTGGAACCGCTGAACACCTGTCATTTGGTCTTCATGAAGAAAATCCAAGACTTCCGTGAGAAGTCATCAATGAAAGAGACATAATACAAGAACCCAGTCAAAGATGCAGAAGACATAGGACCACACACATTAGTATGAATCAGATCAAGGATACCAGCTGCTCTATTATCACTGCTTGGAAAAGCAGTCTTGGTGTACTTCCCAAGAGCACACCCCTTGCACACCTCCTAGTGCTTTGTACTGAACTCTGGCACTCCAAACACAATCTCTCTCAAGATCCTCAATGCCCCATGATGCAAGTGGGCCATCCTCCTATGCCATAACTCACAAAGGTCACTGGTGTTGGTGCCATGAAACAATGCTCTCGAAGGCTGAAACATGAGTTTGTACAACTTCTCATGTCGAATACCAATCACTTTGGCCGAAGTGACTGGAGATCCCTTAGGATACAAGAGCATCTGCTCATCACGGAACAATACCTCATGCTCCCTATCCTCAATAGTGGAAACTGACACCAAGTTCTTCTTCAGTCCTAGAACATATAGGACATCTCTCAACAACATGGGAGGTAGAGACTCCCTTTGAAATGATACAATCCCACACCCAACTGCTCTGACCACTGAGTCATCTCTAAGTACCACCTCCTGGTCTCCAATCGCTGCAAACTCAGTAAAGTACTCATGAACTCCCGTCATATGGCGGGACGCACCACTGTCAATGTACCAAATACAAGTGGAAGATGCTCTAGATGAGAGGCAAGCAGTCAAAGAATAGTCCTTCTCGAACCTGTGAGTAAACTCGTCCACCTCCGCTGAAGCTACAACCTGTTTCTTCTTCTTGTTAGGGCACTGTCCAACATAGTGCCCAAACTGATGGCAAGCAAAGCACTTGACTTTGCTCATGTCTTTCTTCCCTTCACCTTTCTACTTGTTCCCTCCCTTGGAACCCTTCTTGGACCTACTCTTGCCTTTAGCTGCAAGAACCACATTCTCCTCCTCATTACCAGTGGATGAACTACCAAGCACATATCCTCTCTGAGTTTCCTCCTGAATGAAGTCATCCCAAAGACGATCCCACTTGGGAAGATTCTCCCTTGCCACAATGCCCTCAACGAAGACAGTCCATTGTTTGGTTACCCCATTCAAAGCAGTCCTCACAAGTTCATTGTCAGCAACAACCTCCCCGACAATTCCAATCTCATACCTTACTTGAGTAATTTTAGTAAGGTATGTGGTGAAATTTTCAACTTTGGTCATCTTGATGCCCTTCAATTTCTCCCTCAACACCATCTTCCTATTTTCATTGGAACTCTGGTAAAGCTTGGTTAAGGAGTCCCACATCTCATAGGCATTGGATTTCCCGGTCACATGTGGAATCACATGGTCCTTGATGGCATCAAGGATAATTCTTTTGGCCTTGATATTCTTCTTGGTGTAGGCTGCCAAAAAAGTAGCATCTGTAGGCATAGTCATAAGACTTGTTTGTGTGTTCTCCACAACATCCCACAACTCATTTTCCTGCAGTATCAGTGTGATTCTCTCCTTCCATGGGATGAAATTAATAGCCCCATCCAATCTTTCCTCAACCCTCAAACCGGCGGCCATGACCCTCTCAACTAAAATTCAAGTCCAACAAAAAATCTGCCAGGTGAAGTACCTCCTCTTCTCAGAAAAATCTCTGACTTTAATGGCTGAAACATTTATGTTCTTCTTCTCTAACCAGCTCTGATACCATGTAAAACTTTTAGACCCCAACCTGGTTTCAAGTCTCACTGAGACACGTAGTTAAATGCCCAACCCACATTGCACATTTACTGCTGCAAATTAGTAAGTATGAAATTAAATGCTCAGAACTGAAACACAAGAAGTCTGCTACAACACTAACCAGAAATAAATCACACACAAAAAATTCAATATAGAGATTTGGTCTACAAATTCAGACCCTGGAAAAACCCACAAAGGGGAAAACTAGTGAGAGAGGGGAGGCTTTTATTATTCAGAGAAATGAGAGATATTTATAACAGTGATCTTCAGTAATTAGTACACACTTATCTCGTTTTCCATGCATAAATTCAACATAGGAAATAGTGCCAAAATTGCTCCTTGATTTATGTGCCCAAAAATCCATACAATACGGTCTCACTGTTGTTGTTGTACTTTGCCTCGATTTTTGTGCTCAAAAATTTGTACAATACGGTCTCACTGCTACTGTTGTACTTTGCCTCGATTTCTGTGCTCAAAAACTACCTTGGAATTCATGCCACAATTTGCTCATGTGGTTTCTCTCCCAGCTCGACTCTCTCAAGCTCTTGCTCTCTCAAACTCTAGGAATGAATGAATGAGGGTGCCTTAGTCTCTATGTAGACTTGGTCGAGGAAACTGAAAAGTCATGACTTTTCATTTTCCCTCACAAAATTCCAAAAGTCACATTTAATTTTATCTCTCATAAAATTAATTTCTAGAGACCTCTTTTGGACACTTTCTCACCCCTATTGGACACTTTCTCACCCCTAGGCGCCTAGGTGATGAGAAACACTTGTCCTTGGTACTTTTATTTAATTAATTTAACAATAACCTCAAGGGAAGGAATATCACCTGTTGTTTTTTTATTATAGGGTGATGCCGTGTCTTCCAGCCCAAGGGGATCTAGAGGGCCATACTTATTCATGTCAACTTCAAAATTTGAAATGGGTGTGCAGCAGTTCTCTGGGCGCTGTGTTGGCACCTGCTCACTAGTTTTGGTTCCCTTTCGGACTGGGCGATGAACTCTAGCCTCGAATCCCCTACCGGAAGGCACCAGTCGTTTCTCAACATTGTCGACATAGGGATTCATCTTGGGATCAGTTCCTTGCCGGACTTCCATGAACACCTTTCTAGTTTCGGGTTTGGGATGCAATTTCACGAGCTGTAGATCTCCGCAGTTTGACCACACATACATGGAGCAAGTTGAAGGCAGAGGTATTACTTCCAGTGACTTTACCTCAAAGACATTGAACCCTTTCTTGTCATAGGTGATAGAGTACAAGTCGCGCCGCTCTGCCAGGTGATTGGCCCAAAATCGCCACTCGTCCACATTGACAAAGGGTTTGAGTACTCCAAATCTGGTTGCATTGTGAACGACAGCCTGTTCATCGACTTTGATCATGTTTTGACCTGTGCGATGGTGAAACTGTCTCTCAATAATGTCGAAATCGACCCTGGGTCCAGAGTTTCCAAACTCCCGCAAGAACTTCACGCGTGCTCTTCTGTCACTGGATTGGGGTCTCAAGTGTTGCGATTCTGGGTGCCTCAATGCCGGGTCACCAAACTTAGTTGCGATTGAAGATTTTTTCCCAAACATTCGCGTTTTGAGACACGAGATGCTTGTAGGGTTATTCGCTCTAAATCTTCTGCAAGGCTTCAGGACCGAGCTGTGATGACTGGTGGATTCTTCATGGACAATACTAACATTCGCTTGAGGTTTTAGGACAAAGGCCGAGAGAGCAAAACTATTATTCGGACTGCCTTGTGATCCAGGACAAGCCTCTCCCTCAACATACTGTGGATTGATTTCGTCGCAAGCTTTATCCTCCTCCAGAATGGATTTTGAATGAACTGATGCAGATATGGAAGGAGGGAAAATGCTCATACCATGATTGCCAATAGACATGCGTGGGGTTTTCTTTGTCTCTGAAAATTGTAGTTGAAAAACGGAATTTTTCCAAGGCGAATACACACTGTTCAGAGGCATCACAAGGGTCTCTTCTTCACATTGATTGTCACTCCTGGGTTCTGCATAAGATTCATAGCATAGGTCAGCCTCGTGCTTCAAATCTCCATAGTGACCATATATATCATAGAAAGGGGGTCCCTCAAAATCTACGATATAAGGCCTATTACTGTTCTATTTCTAATTGACTACCAGGTCTGTCCCAATTCCAACCTTACATACATAGTCAGGGAGATAAACATCTAGCTCTAGGATTTTAGGATGCTTTCCAGTTTTTATTTTATCAAAGACTGTCTCAGTGTGCCTTTCATCCTCAAAGAGACCAGAAATACTTACACCAACTTCAAGGATTTCTTCATGTTTATTGTTTGGCTGATTTTTCAAGGCAGCAGTAACGTCAACACCTGATGAGTCCTGTAGGTGGTGTATATTGCTGGTGGGAATCTCCTTTTTCCAATGGATTACAGACTTATCATTTCCAGTCTAGGACATAGGAGTGCTATCGTAGCTTTGTTTGGATTCAAGAGGGAAATCTAGGCAAATTGCTTTTTTCTCTGTTTGGGTTTCATAAATCAGATTGGCCACACAAATAGGCTTGTCCTCATTTTCATCACCAGTATCAAAGGTTGGAGGATTCTCGAAATATATCAGATGTGTTTCATGATTGTGGTGTCCCAATTGCAAGTCCATGGTTTCACTGCTCACATAACCAGGAAGAAAAACATCTACCCTTTTAGCTTCATAAGACCACTGATTCCGTTCTTTATTCCCATCCATATCTAAGGTTTTGTCACAATTTCCATCTTCATCTAGGACGCCAATGATGGTTATTAATCGCACTGTATTCCAGCCGATTATTGGAAACCAAGGGGAAGGTAGCTTGCATTTCACCAAGTGAATCAGCCATAGAAACAAACTTGTCCTTATTCCTTCCACAGTTATCATCAGATTTCAACGTACGGATTGCATTATTGTCTTGCTCAAACTCAGAATGCAATTCTGACCTGCCAGATTTATTATCATGGGTGCCCACAACTCCATTACCTTCATTTCCTACCAAGACAGAGTTAGGGTAATCAAAATACTCTGTTTTGTCCTCAGGGGTGTGCTTAGGCCTGAATTCAACATCGGATAGACAATGATCAACTGTGTTCAAAGCTTCATATTTGCCATCTGGTTGTTCCCTGTTATCATAACTGGTGCTGCAGGCATGTTGCATCATTAGCTAAAGGCTGATGATGTGTCATTGCCTCATCCGCATCTCTATTTTGTCTAGATTCACCATCATCAAATTCAAGGGCATGAAACCATAGCTCTTCAACCTTAGGGAATTGCCCAAGTTTCATCTTATCAATG
>SNQJ01S0187232.1:0-15644 GCA_010110895.2 Picea sitchensis | reverse complement strand
TTTTTGAGTGCTTTCAGGTGGCAAAAGGTTGTTTGACTTCAGTAGATCAGTTCTCCTCCTTCAAATCAGTTATGTGAGATGTTATAAGTGCCTCCTTAGTGTCGCTATCATGACAATATGTCTGAACATCCTTTGCGACACTAGTGACCAACTTGCGATACTTGCGAAAGTTGAGAGAGACAATGTGACACTTACGACAATTGAGAGGGACAATGCGACACTTATCCAGCTGAGCAATTTTGACGTGTAACAGCACAGACACAGAAAAAGGAGCATCGGGCTCAAATGGAACCGCTCCATGAGTGGGCAGCAGAGGTCATTGCACAGGTGGAAGAAGAAAAAACGAACATGGCACAAACCCAGGCAGAGTGTGCAGGGATGGCCAACAACGATATTGCAGTGCAGATATTGGATGCACTCAAGGAGAAGACCACGTAGGCCCAAACGCAAGCAAGGGATCTCACGGAGAAGTTCCAAGAGATCGCAAGAGAGATCGATGAAGTGCACCAAGTTTAGGTGGCTCGAGATGAGCCACATATCAGTGTTGGGGGCTTGCTGGATGCAGGCTAAATCAGAAAAAAAGGTTATTTTTGGAAGAGAAGCATGCAAGAGGAAAGAGACAACTGGAAGGAAAAGCATCACACACGCATCCATGGAAGACCTAACGACTCTAGGGTTAGGGTTTTTTTAATACATTGTAATGGTTGGTGAGTTGAAGATAAATAGAAGAGAAGAGGGAGAGATAGGTGAGATATACGAAGAAAATAAGAGAATTGTAAGGACGGTACGAGTTACTAGGGAGCTAGAAAGGGCATGAGAAAATCGATCCTGAGGGTTAGATCATAGGCTAAGGATCCTGGTGCGATCTAGTCAGCCTCGCAGGGATCGAGGAGCCTGTGGGAAGAAATAAGAACTAATATTGTAACCATGCGTGACATGGATATTTTCAAACTATAATAAAATTCTTAGAGCTAGATCTTTATGGACGTAGCCAAGAAGGGGGTGAACCACGGTAATATTGTGTTATGGGATTGAATGAATGTGTTTTTGCGTTTGATTAGCTTATGAATGTTGAATGAATGAAGTATCTAAGTAAATCTGATGTACCACATGCATGCATAGAATGAATGTTATACTAGATGTTAAATAATCTGAATAAAGGTTAGGGTGCATATCTCGCTGAGTCTCAGGTTGCAAAAACCTGAGTATTGTAGCCACCCATAGATATATCTCGAGTGAGATTGCACAATACACTCTGTGTATTGCGTTGTCTTATGGGACCAAAGGGGTCGATAGTCTTTAAGGGATTTTGTTGGGAAGCTTCTTAGTTATGAATCAGGGTCAATCTGTAATGGTAAATAGATAAAAGGGAATGAAAACCAACACCACCCAAGATTGCTTGTCCACAAGAAATGTCAATATGAGATGTTGGAGCACATGTTCTCCTTCCCATATAGCATCTTCGATAGGCATATATTCCTTCCATTTAACCATGTACTTTTTGATGGTCATGTTCCTTAACTTCCGCTCCCTGACCTCCAAAATTTCTTCAGGAACTAGAATCAATTGCCCCTCTTCATCTAAGGGTGGTAACTCAGTAGAAGTGGCAATATGTTTCCCCAAATCCTTCTTGAGGCATGAAAAATGAAATAAATTATGTATTTTTCATCCCTCTGGAAGCTCTATCTCGTATGTCACCTCTCTTATACTCCTCACAATCTTGTAGGGTCCATAGAATCCGGGCTTCAATTTTTTTGAACCCTTCATTGTAAGTGATGATTGCATGTAGGGTTGGAGACACAGGTATACCAAGTACCCTACTTCAAATCTACGCTCCACCCGAAGCATGTCTGCATAGATCTTCTATTGATTCTGAGCCATCTACAAATTTTCCTTGAGGGCCCGTTGAATATCTTGGCTCTCATCAATCCAATCCTTAGCTTTAGGCATCCTATTGTCCTCGAATATCTGATATACAAATGTGGGTGTATCATATTCATACAAGGCTTGGAAGGCTTCCATCCCAATCGACATGTGATAGGTGGTATTGTAGCAGTGCTCTCCCAAGGGTAACCATTTTATCCAAGCTTTCTATTGGCCCGACACATAATTCCTCATTTATCCTTCCAACCACGTGTTTACTATCTCGATTTGACCATCAGTTTGGGGGTGATAACTTGTGGTCAGTGTCAACTCTATTCCCACCATCCTGAATAGCTCCTGCCAGAATCCTCCCATGAACCTGCTATCTCTGTTGCTGGCAATCGTTTTTAACAACTCATGCAACTGGAATATCTCTCTAAAGAACAACTCTACCACATGCATTGCTTAATACATGGAGGGAATGGAAAAGAAGTGTGCAAACTCCTTAAGTATGTCAACTACGCCATAAATAGAGTCATTTCCCTGCACCTGGGGAAGTCCCGTGATGAAATCCATAGAGATGTCTTCCCATTTTTTCTATGGAATGGGAATTGGCTGAAGTAATATGGTCGGGTAAGTATGCTCTGCTTGGTTCTGTTGGAAAATGTCACAATCACTCATGAATATCAACACAACTGTATTGAAGCCTTTCCATGAAAACCTTTCCCTGATCTTTCTGTAGGTTTTAAAGTACGTAGGGTGTCCTACTAATGGCGAACTATGTGATGCGTGCATGATTTTTTCCTTTAGCTGCGATGCTGGAAGAAAGTAGATCCTATATTTGTAATAAATTATGTCATCAATAACTCGGTACCGATCATCTTGAACTCGAATGTCAAGGATGTCACAATCAAACTGGTTCTTTGAGTATTCCACAAATAGGAGAGATTTCCAGACTGCTAAAATCTCCATGAGGTAGAGAGTGGATGGAATTCTCGAAAGTGAATCAACCACCACATTGTTCTTTCCCTTCACGTACTCAATCTCAAAATCATATGCTTGTATTTTAATGATCCACTTATGTTGTCGCTCACTCAATTATTTCTTCTCCATGAGGAACATGAGGCTATTGTTATTTGTCTTCACTTTAAATCTGTTCCCCACCAAGTACTGTAGAAATTTGGCCAATGCATGCATGATGGTCAACATCTCCTTGTCGTATATTGAGTAATGCCTCTCATACTCCTTGATTTTGTGACTCTCGAAAGAAATGGGATGGTTATTCTACATCAACACGGCTCCTATCCATATCCCCGAAGCATCACACTCGAGCACAAATGGTTGAGTGAATTCTGGTAAAGCTAGCATAGGGAATGAACTCATTACCTGTTTCATCCTCTCAAATGTCATTTGTGCCTCATATGTCCCTCATATTTCCAACTAAAATCTCCTTCCTTAGTGAGATCTGTAAGAGGTGTCGTCATTTGTGAGAACCCCTTAAACAATTTCTTGTAATACGTGTAGAGGCCTAGGAATCTTTTTAGATCTATCATATTCCTGGGGGTAGGCCACTCGAGGATTGCCCTGATCTTCTCCTGGTGTACCTGGACCCCATTCTCTCCAATCACATGCCCCAAATAAAGCATCTCTTTCATGCCAAACTCATACTTGGAATCCTTTGCGTAGAGCATCCTTTCCTCCAAAATATACAATACCTCATCCAGATGCCTAAGATGTTCCTCCCAAGTCCTACTATAAATGATAATGTCATCAAAGAATACCAATAGAAATTTCTGCAACTACTTATTAAACACATGGTTCATGCAAAATTGAAATGCAATAGGGGCATTGGTTAGCCCAAATGGCATAATCGGGAACTCATAATGCCCATAGTGGCATCAAAAGGAAATTTGCAGGATGTATTGTTCCCAAACCTTAATCTGGTGGTACCCTAAATGGAGATCAATCTTCGAAAAATATTTTTCTCCCCTCAACTCATCCATCAGCTCATCAATCATGGGAATTCAGTACCTATTCTTTATGGTTTTCTTTTAAGTACTCAGTAATCAATACACATTCACAAAGTACCATCTTTTTTCTTGACCAACACAACCGAAGAGGCAAAAGGACTTGAGATAGTTCGAATGTGCCCCATCTTCAATAGCTCTCTAATAGTTTTCTCGATTTCATGTTTGTATGTCTTGGGATGATGGTAAGGAGTTGTTATGACTGCTTGAAACCATTCTTCTAATTCTATAACATTCTCAATCCTTTATCTGGTGGTACCCCTGGAGGAATTTCATTAAAAACCTTTTGATGTTTGCGAAGTAATACTTTTAGTTCATCTGGATGCTCTCAAGGATGACTTGGTGGCTCACTGTCAGAAATGTAGCACTCAACTACCCACTCTAAATCTACATGTCGCATCATTTCCTCCATACTATGAGATGACACTATCTTGGGTGGATACTGGTGCATGGCCCACAAGACTACCTTTTTTCCATCTAGACATGTGAATTCCATCTCCATCGTCCTCTGATTAGTACTGTATTTCCCAATGGAGTATAGCCACTGAACTTAGAGTACCAAATTTTTGTCTGGTACATCCACCACAAAGAAATCATATGCCAATGTATAATTCCCCATGGTTATTTTTAACTTGGGGATCCGCCTATTACACTCCATTTGATAGCCACCTGGTATTATCATCGTGAATCCCTCAAACTCATCCATCGTAATCTCTCACCTATCCACCATAGATGCATATATAAAGTTGTGGGATGCCCCACTATCAATCAGTAATGTAACCTTGTGTCCCCGCAGGACCCCTCTAAATCTAAATGTGTGGTACCTAGGAAGTCCTTACATGGATGCAATAACATGATGTTTATCCCCATCTTGTGATTTCTCCTCACCTGATGCATGGTGTCTTTTTTCTTGTACCTTCCCTTCTTCCTCCTCATCGTTGTCACATTCATAATAAACCTCAATGTAATGAGCCTTTCCTACTTTGTCCTTCCCTGAACACCTGTGTCCTGGTACCCAAGGCTCCTAACAATAGAAACATAGTTTTTTGTTTCTCAATTCTTTCTTGGTCTCCTCGTCCAATTTTGGTTTCCTAACCCAATCCTTCTGAAATGGTTTGGTCTCCTTGTTCTTTTGTGGGAAAGTTGGTTTAGGAGGAAACTTTCTCTCAGGAACAACATCTTGTAGGTCCCTAGCTCTATTGATTGCATCATGTAGTGTGGTAGGGTTATAAGTCTTAACCCAACCACGCAAGGGTTCAGATAACCCCTCAACAAATAACATCACCAATTGTGCCTCTAATATGTCAGTGACCATCACTACAAGACTATGGAACTATAATATGAAAGACTATGGGCTACTTATCTGCCTGAGTTGTTCCAATTCTCTGAAATGAATCTCTGGGTCTTTCTTTTCAAATCGCTCAATGAGCCTCTGAGTGAATTCAAGGTAAGATGTTATTCCTGCATGACACAAATTCATTAACCCATGGTACCACCACTCATGGGCCTCACCATCCAAATGTAATGTAGCCAACTTAATGGCATCTACCTCTGTCATTTGATTGAGCTAGAAATATGTGTCCAACTTCTACACCCAAGATCTAGCTCAGTATTTTGAGGACCCATCAAAGTTAGGAATGGTGACTTTCCCAAGTGTACACTACAACTCAAATTTCTGTGTCATTTCCTTTACCGCCCCTCTAGAACGATTTATGCATTTAAGGTTGCATAACTCAACAAAGGACATGGCTGACTGAAAATCTTCCCCCAATCTTCTATACTCCTCTTAGTATGCCCCAAAGGGTTCATCTTTCTTTGCTTGCACCACTTTTCATGTTGCATCATTACCCAAAAATTGTGGCATGGTAGGTTTGGATGTCTTGGTGTACAAGTGAGGGTGACTCTGCATGGTGGTGCGAGAATGACTTCCCTCTCCATTATTAGAGATCCTTTCACCATTCTGGTTTTGTTTAGTTTTGTCCCCCCAAGGTATTACTCACTAGCTTCCCCATTAGATCCATCATAATATTTTCACCTTGTCCAAATCGTTCAAAATATGAAATAGGTTTTTAATTATATCATCATCGTCATCCCCCATGGATCTTTTCCCTTTATCTGACCCTGAATGTGCTTCCCCTTCTACTTCTTCTTCACCGAAAACCACTTCCTCTTCACGTTCTGGAGGGGGTCTTGGTGTTTTTTCCCTACATCGTTGGTAAGTGGCATTCATTTCACCTTTTGGTCTCATAAATCTTAATCAGGTTGCCTCTCGAGCCACACAGTTGTCGGGGAACATGCTATGATACCACTGTAATATTCTAGCTAAAACAAAATCCGAATTTTTCTTGGTTGACATGATTTATACAAATGGTAAAGCATTTTTCATATTGAGTATTCTTCTACACTATATAAATAAATATAATTCTATTATTCATCACAAAGGAAGCACCATATAAAATTCAAACATTGGTTGCAATCAATCTTATTAACTATTTGAAATACATAGTGGGATCCAAAACAAAATATATAAGAAAGAGGAACCTAGTGTATATTAATTATGTGGGTTGAGTTTGATAATATTGGGAATAGAACAAGCATGGAGATGATAAGAGGATTGCAATACTCCTAAATGTGGGCCAATAGGATCACATACACATAATTCACCTCAACAAACAATTTCCATGAAATCAGAATTTATAGAACAAGTCGTGTAGGTGTCCAAGAAGTGAAACGACCTATGAAAAATAGTAGTTGACCCTATAAACAACAACAAATACCTCACAATGCAATTTTGATCCAATAACTCACCTCAGGTATGAACTCGCCCCACTGGTAAAGAGATAGTGAAGTTGCCTCCAAGTATAGAATCGCCCCAAAGTAGAAATCAGACCAGAGATTGACCCAACAAGATGGAAACTCGTCCCTAGACACAATGCAATTTGTTTGCATAGTGAAACTCATCCCAAACAGTGGAGGAACCAATGAAATATACATAATACTCATTTCACTACATAAAAATCAGCCTCACAGTGTTACTTCGACCTCCACATAGAGGTATTTCATCCCCAACAATTAGAACTTAGCCTCCAAAGACAAAACTCGACCCCTTCAATATATTTCGGTCTTTCACAAGGCAACTCAACCCATTTTCTTAGGTAAACTCACCCCTATAGTAAATATAGCAACCACCAAATAAAATGATTAGCCACCTCTCTGAAATTTATCAATGTATGAAGATAAACCTGGTCTCTACAGATGAATCTGCTAGCAATAAAACCAATAAAGAAATATGAAGTGATATATTCCCAAAACTAGCTAGCCTCTAGGGTGTATCGTTGCAACACCAAAACTAGTAATCACATGAAGGGTTTCCAAAAACCCTAATCTCTTCTCAAGAGCTCTAAGAAAAAATGAAAAAATGAGGAGAGACTCCTCATTTTCCCCTTTTAATTCCCTCTTGATCCTTTTCCTGCTTGCTTCTTTTGATTTGATTTTATTAAATTCACCTTAGGGTTTCTCCACTTTATAACTTAAAAGTGATTTTTCATTAGCCTAGGACCCAATTCCCCTTTTTTTAATCCATTTTAACTTTATAAAGTTTCCTATGTGAATCATGTTCCCTAGATCATTTTCCACCTTAGCCTATGGGAACTTATTAGGCTAGCGGAATTTTCCCTTATGACTCCTGAGCAGATGGGGACATTACATGTTCTCGCATAATTATGAAAGGTCGGGGTGGGGAACTAACCAGGATCGCGGACGTAATAATCGACGAATTGCACATCTTGCACTTTTCCCATCTGGGATCCCATGAAACTTACATATCGAGGCAACAACAACTCTTCTATTTGTTGGCCTTGGGAAGTCCTAGATTTACTTCGTCCCTACGGCCTGCTTGACAAAGCCATTGCAACTATTTCAGCTAGGTTCTGCAAATGGCTAATGTTGGGTTGAGGAGACTATAATTTTGCTTGCTTTCTCTTTTACTGTTCCACCATATTGTAATTGTGGATCCTTTCTAATAGAAATAGGAAGGTCAGTGCTTAGTTGGCCAAGTATTAATTCGAAAAAAGGAAAGTTGTTAGGTGAGTACGGTGGTACAACTAGGAGGCATGATTTGGGTCATTAAGAACTCAGAGTGGCATACGGTATCCATTGATACCCTCTCAGATATTCATCCTTATACTATCATGGTTGTCCTGTCGATTATAAATGATTGGGAGCTTCATGAGAAGTCCTCGTCAGCATTCTATATTTTCGAGCCACATCAACCCTTTTTCATTCATGGTGCATGGCCACCTACTTTTACCTCCAAACATGAAAAATCTCCTGGTGGGATTTTAACATTTATTGTTGATTACCGCCTCAATAACCTCTCCCTTAGGTATTGTATAATGGACATGTCACCTTTTTAATGCACGAAAAGACTAGGATCATAGAAATTTGATTATGATAGTGACATATCCATGCATTCGCAAGTCTTGTTCTCTAGGGGTGTTGTGCATGCTTCCTGTGCACCCTTGCAATAGTGCACTCTAGATTAATTCACTGCAGCAACCCCTAGTAGGTCGCAGTGCTTCCTCATATGTTCCCAACCAATCAAATTCTTCCATTGAGGCACTGGGATTGGCTCCGTTGGTTCCAGAAGTATCCACTGGCTAACTAGTACATCAGTACTTATGCCCAACTCCTCTTTTTTCTCAATGGGATTGAGGAAGAGATAAGCAGTGAATGTTCCTTCAGTCATCAGATACAAATTAGTTGTTTCCATCCTCCATGCACGTGGCTCCCTTTTTTTCCCAGTAGAGAAATGAGAGATCGGGAGCACAAATTTCTTTCTTGGAAGCGCACATTGGGCCCTTAGATATTGGTTGTGTGTCCCGAACCATTTCTTGGATATACATCATCTTTCACAAGAGCACGTGTATCAATGGATATCTACATCTGGGTTGAATCATTCCGACATGGAGTCTTCCATTTCTTCCCATTCACAGAAAGGGTCTCAATGTTCTTACCACCATCGTGCAGATATTCCTATGAGAATTGTATCAAGAGCGTGAACTCGGTGATGTTCAGGAATGTGTTGCATCCAGGAAATAAACCCATCCATTGGATCTGACCGATCGTACTAGTAGGACCCAAACTCTTCCTCACGTAACTTGATGGTGATACGCGTGCATCACCTCATCGAGACTTAAAATAGTTTATGTTTCCACCTTTCCATGGAATCTTTAGAATCAATATCATAGGAATTCACTCTCTACCATCTCAGTTCTTCATTTGTTGTGGGATTGAAATAATCCTCCCTATGCCTAGTGATCTTATACATATTCTCAATAACATAGCTTTGTGCATCCTCATCCACTGGCTCATTGTATTTTTCCCATTCATTAGGATCTAGAGGTACGATCACGTGTAGGGTGTCCATCTCAAATGACATTTGCGACTTCTTCAATTTCAACACCACATTGGTGTCAAAGGCCCAATCAATGCCAAGTAGTGCATGGTAGGGATTAGAGTCATCCATAATCTCTATGACTTCAAGGTCAGCCTTCGTCTTCACCCCTTTTGTATTCACCTCAACTTGATCAAGTTGGCCTATAGGGTAGATCCTTTATTGAATTTCCAACCATATTTGGATAGGTAACCAGACCAAATTTGGTTTATCCATCAACTCCCATGACTTCTTCAACAGGATGTTCACCTCGAAACCCAAATCCAACATGATCCCAACCATTGTATAACTCCCAAGTTGAGATGTCATTTTGAATTCTCTGCATATGCGCTTTTGCTTACTAACTTGACATAGATCCCTTTTTGATAGGGGGCTTGGAATGTCCCCCAGCCAAACCGATGGACAGTACAGTGCGTAAAACTCATAAAAATAATTTTTTTGTTAACTAATTTAATTCTTTTACAGCCAATTGATTTCCTGTAGCTTTCATCTAGGAATTACAACTAGAAATAACTATTGTCTATTACCATTTAATTACATGTATCTACAGCAAGATAAATAGACATGAATGCAGCTAATAAACTTCATTAAAGTGGCATATAAATCATTCTCAAATACATAGATTTCACGCACAACATTTATACACATAAAAATAACACATCAACAAGATATAACACTTATCTTTTCAATATGTTGTGCAACCAACTGCTTGGGACGAACGTTCCACCCAACCATAGACTTTTTGTTCTAAATCTCAACAACAAATCACCCCTGATTTGAGGCTATTAATCCACAAAAGAGGGTGGTCTCTCACAGTCCACTCACAACTCTTAAAACTCATAACCCGCTGATATCTTCTTACAGTTATCCCGATTTTCCACCAACTCTCTTCCTCTTGACTTTCCCAACCCAGGGAATGTACCCCTTCACTAATATCGGTCCCTCAAGCATCCCATTAATTTATCAAGGCCTCTTTGGCAAAGGTAACTAGGATTATCTCATCTAGGAACTCAAGGGAACTCACTTCTAGGAAAAATTGCCATCAAACAACAACAAAAACTTGTTGTTTTAGTGCAACTCTCCCAGGATTTTACTCTTCAGACATGAAAACCTAGCAATTCAAATTATAGCTCTAAATACACTTCAATACATTCCATCTTTCTCTATAATTCACCCTCCATGGTTGCACCAGCTCCAAGCTCTCTTTCTTTCTCTCTACTTGCTCCTCATGCACAAAAAATCAATGTGTAATACTGTTGTCCCAACCCATACGAAATTCTCTCCTTTGCATTGCTTGCTTGACTCATACACTTCCCCAAGTTGATTTTTCTCAACCCCCATGTTCCCAATAACCATGGGATGTGACTACTCACACCTACCCTCTTACATGTATTCAATAATTGGCTTTGGGAACACTCAATCAGAAATTAGAAGGTTCATATACAAATAGAAATTTTAGGAAAACGTGTTGGATTAATATATATGGGTAATTCCCCCTTGGACCCCTCTTGGCAATTATCTTATACCCTCCCCTGTCTTGTGGATTAATTCACCCCCCATACCTTGTCCATGTCCCCTTAGCAGTTGGTATTACATTTTATTATTAAAACATTGAAATAAATTCGCATATTACATCACTTTGCTCATAGCCACACATTATATCTGCATTAAGCATTAATTAAGTTGGGGATTATAGTGGGAATGTTACATCCCCCCTCCCCTATAATTGTGCGTCATCCTCGGTGCACACTATGCCAATATACATATATGAAAATTTACATCACAATACTTAGAAAATAAAAATTCTACAATTTTACAACTTTAGCAGCAGTTCCAACCATAATTTCGTGTTCCTCTCAACTCGTTGACCCAAGGAATGCACTCTTCATTTATCATGGCTATCCTAAGGGATGTACCATCCGTTTATCAAGGATAACCCAAGGAATGAGTCATTCTTTTATCAGGTTCCCCAACGCAGTTTGTTCGGACTCTGAGATGTGGTTTCAAGACTCTAGTTGCTCAAAATGGAGTCTTTCATTATGTTTTCTTCAAAATTTTAAAACATTTACGAGTATTCCTCCTACATGTTTTCTTAATTCTCCCATGTAGCATCTTCAGGACCATAACAGGTCCATTGAACCGTTACTAGCCCTATGGATGTGTTCTTGAGCACTTTGACCTTCCAGTCCAGGATGCATACTAGTTCCACCCAGAAATCCCCTTTGTGCTCCACCTGGATCACATTCCAAGCAATTATATGGTTAGGTTCAAGCACATATTTATTTAATAATGATACATAAAATACATTATGCACTCTCATGGATGCAGGTAATTCTAGCATGCATGCAACTGGCCCTATATTTTCTAAGATTTCAAAAAGACCACAATATCTTGTTTCCATTGTTAGTATCAATATTTATAGTGTCAAATTGTGGCTTCAAAAGGCACTACAAGACGTTCCATACCCCGATAACAAAATTCACTAAAGTAGCACCGCAACTGTTATATTTGTCTCCATATGCTTGCCTGTTTTATTGTGTTACTCCTATCACTTCTTTGAAACATCCATTTTTTATGCCATCAAACAAATTCAAACGCCAAGTAATTGACAACAAGATTGCCAGGAGCTCAGCCCAAAAATATGATCAGATGTTTGATAGAGGCGCTTCTTAAGTGTTTCTCATGGTTTTGTATTTTGGCGTCAGACGGGTCAAGAAAAAACAGAGCTTCTACAAGAAAACTGAGTAAAAAGAATAAGAAATGCCAAACCCTACGATCAGATATGAATGGGATAAGCTCAAGATAATACAAAATCATTCTCAAACAAAGCAGATAAGAAGGAACAATTTGCATTTGTTGGCAGAAGCAACTACATCAGTTTTTCAAGAAGAGTTTGCAGTTTGAGAATTTCACCTTCAATGAAAATCCTAAATTTTGACAGAAAGATGATTGATAATGGAGTAACATTTATGGTTCCTTGCATTTAAGTTACCATTCCTATTTTTGTTATGATTAATTGTAACTTTGTCAAGGAAAGGTGTTAAAAAATTTCAAAACTGTTTTTTTGTATGTCGCTACAGGAAGTTCTCGTAGCTCTCCACACAGAAAATAGGGGATTTTCTGGAAATGATTGTTTTTGAAGTCAATTTCAAACTCAGACTCTGACCATATGGAGAGGTATTTTGAAAAACTGAAATAATTTTTCTCAAGCACGAACTTATTTAAAAAAACCTCCCTCATTTTTAACACATGTGTCATGGTTTGGGAGATACAAGTAGATCTTTACAACTCATTTTTAAGAGTTGAAAATACAAGAATTTTATTGTTTTAGTCATATTCTTTGGGCACATATTACGAGGATATGGAGAGGAATTATTGAAAAATGAAAGAGTATTTTATCAATCACAGGTTTATATACAAAAACCTCTTTCATTTCTTACAAAGGTGCCATGGTTTGAGAGATACAAACAGATCTTTTCAGCTCATTTTTCAGATTTTAAAATTCTGGAATTTCTTGCTTTTAGTCATTATCTTTGGGCACAAATTCCACAAATCTAGAGATGTATTTTGGGAAAATTAAAGAGTATTTTTTCAATAATAATCTCATATACAAAAACCTCTCTCAGTTTTCATACAACTATCACGATTTGGAAAATATGCAATGATATTTTAGAACTATGCTTCTAGATTTTACCAATATTCTGTTGTTGCAAAATTCTAGATTTTTTTTTTTAATTCGTGAAGATAACTATCCCAATTGATCAGATCAGATAAAAATATTATTTTGAGGGTGAGGATCAGATATTTATCCCTCATATCATGCAATCAAATCATATCTTTTCACATTTCTAGTGGGTCAAAAATGAACTCCTAGAAAGTAGGAACCTACCTGATTTTGCAGATTTATTATCCCAAAAGTGTTGTAATTTGTTTCTATCTTTAGCTAAGAGTGGATTTCGACCCCCTTAACTTTTGGATCTCAAATATACTATTTAATTTCTATATATTATGGTGAAAAACACAAGCAAAGGGAGAGGATTCAGTCCGAGGGACTGAGGGAGAGCTGGGGATGGAAACTTGATATATTATTTTAAAAATCTTTTTGTTCACCAAACCTCTATGTAAATATATCAGCTGTAAATTAATCCAATGTCAGTTTGTTCTCTAATCCCGTGTAAATCATTTTTTCTTGTTCCTTTGCTCGAATAGGCTATGTTGTTATCGAGTATATGTACACATTTTCTATGCTAAGAAGGTTGTTGTGTAGGGTATGTTGTAACTTTTGCCACATAACTATTTGAGTCTTTAATTCATGTTTAGAAAGGTTTTTTGAATGTTGAATTATTCCTCTATTGTTAGACATATTGAAGAACACGATGTTTTTTTATTATCTTACGCTTTTGTTTCTCATATTTCTTCATCACATCCCACTATCTCATTTTTCTGATCTAGATTTTAACAACCTGATCTGTTGCACATAGAAAATTGGCACACAGAGCATAATCAAAAGCCTCCATATTTTATCCTACCACTCTCAAAAATTTTAAATCTAAACCCTTATTGATAATTTTGAAACAAGGTTTGCTAGGTTTGACTCTTTAGAAGTCAAGAGTCAACTTCTAGCGCTAACATATTTTGGCATTGTTGTCGGGAGATGGAAAGAACAAAGTAATATTCCCTGGGAGAAAGACATCGATCAGATTCTCTTCTTGATGGTGAACAAGAAGTGAAAATATATTAGACTGCATATAATTCACCTGGCGACTCCACAGTCTAAGACTCCACTGGAGGAAGAATCCTATTGACAGAAAAATGAAAGCACGGAAGGGAAAAACCAAGTATCAGCTCATTAGCTTTCTCCATGAACTTTTGTTCTTCTTTATCAACTCGTTCATGTATTTCCCTTTGCATGTAAAGAGGATCATCCTATGCTTTGTTTATTCAGATGATTGTAAGCCTACAAATGCACATTCTCCCTTGGGTAATGAATATTTGTCCTCTTCATACACTATTGACTTTGATTTAATCCCATCATGTGAACCTATTGAAAAATTTGAGGTTTATGTTTCAATTTCTCCTGAAATTGACTCATATTGTAAACCCGTGGATTACAAAGTTGATACACCTTCCGAGGTCCATGTTGAACCTTGCAATCAGCCAGTTGACCTTTCCATTCCACCTTCTGAAGTTCAATTAAGAATCAAAGATTTTTTTAAACCTCTCAAGCTGCCTCATATCCAAAATTCTTACCCTCCTATGTTCTTTGATTACCTTCTTGTGTTTAAAGGAGACGATCATATTGCAGTCGATAAGCACATGGAAGCTTTTGACAATTTCGTTGATAATTTTGAAATCATGCATGAGGATGTTATCTTAAGGTTATTTTCCAAATTCGTGGTCGGCACGACTACATATTGAAAAATTTGTGACGACCACTTGCGATGAAAGTACTCTTTCGTCGCAACATGCAAGAGAAAAAGTTCAATTTTTCTAAATCCACCCCGTATTCATCACTATCTCGACGCATGTAGTTTGACTAAATTATTATGGTCAATGTTTGTCACAAGAGCGACGAATGTAGTTTGTCCGTCGCAAGAGCGATGACTTACCTAACCTTAAAATTGACCATTGAAAATGACCTAAAATAAATAGGTAAAAAAAGAAATATTTTTAGGTCACGTTCATCGCAATTGTGACGATAGTGACCTAAAATTGGACTATAAATATCTGACGATTTAAAGATGTTGTGACAACCTTACTATACCAACGAAAGTTCCGAAAGGGTATTTTTGAGCGGAAAAATGTCACAGAATGTTGTTAGAGGTGGGGAAAAAAGTAAAGCTGGTGAAAAGGGTGATGGTAGATGTTATTGCCCTTGTAAAAAATGTTTCCTTAGACGTTCTGTAAGAATTTTAATAGCAACAGCTACAAAACATTGTAGGAAATATGGTCACATTGATGGTGGATCGAATGAATATCGTCCCATGGTAATTATCTATATATTCATTATCTTTTTTTATTTTGTCAATTTTATATAAAATTGTATATATATGTATATATATTGTTTGAATGTTTTTTATAGTATACACTAATTTTGCATGATTGTTTGTAATTATAAAGTTAGAGTTTCCCTCTAACTTTCCGCAGAATATTGTTTGTAAATGATGTTGTACAAGTTGAGGAACATCATCATGACCAAGAAAATGAGGATCTCATGGAAGAAGATGATGGGACAAATCAAGTTAATGATCCCATGGAAGAAGATGATGGGACAAATCAAATGATCCAAGATTTGTTTT
>SNQJ01S0187230.1:0-18496 GCA_010110895.2 Picea sitchensis | reverse complement strand
GGAAGTGATCTGCATTGACAACTCTCAACATGCGAAAGTGACCAAGTACACCTTCTCCTAGTGACTTTATAATAGGTTTTTATAAATAACCTTTATAAAGTAATTTTATAATGTTGTCTTTATTTTTAATGTAAAAGCGACTTTATGATGTTGTGGGTCACTTATCGACTTATGACCAAGCACTTTTGCTACTATTATAGTTTTTCGCATTTCAATAGATAAGAGCATAATAAGAACAAGATCACCGAAATACATATTCACAAGAGACAACATTTATCCCGAGAAACCATCTAGGGGAAGAGGTATCCCAACAAAAACTTCCTTATCATAAATAGCTTATGCCAATGTTCCGTAGATAACTCAAACCAATACGTAAAGTCCTCCCCAAGATATGCACAACCCTTCTCCTCCTCTCTCTAGTAATTACAACTTGCCTCATAAGAGAATGGGCAGGTGAGTTGTGTGTTTGAAGGGAGGCACTAGCCTCTTATTTATACAAGACTGCATGCGGTGCAATACAATCGCGTGGCTCTACCTTCACTGGGCTGGTAAACCCACCTTTAATTAATTTCGGTTCTTCCATTATAACCGGCCAATGTACTCTTATTCGCCTCTTTTATAATTGTTCGATGACTAACTGAAAGGGATTCTTGGTCCCCATACACTCATCGGCTACGATTAATCTGACAATGTAGGGATTAATCCAATGTAACAATACAATAATAATGACATGATTAATCAGAATGGGATTTAATCCAATAATAATAAGAATGCTCGCAATATATTATTTCAACACTCCCCTTTAACAAGAAGGGTGTTCTTTATCAGCATCATGCGAGAGGTTTGCATCAATGTAAGGGTATCCGAGGACGCCCCGCCAATATCATCTTGAAACATTACAAGGCTATTTACGGTAGTCATCTAAGTTTTCTTCATTTGGGCACTTCCAATTCTAAAGCAATGCTATCACCGTGATCAAATATGTATCGAAAATGATAATTCTCATCACAAAGACTAGGTCATCACGGCATTTCATATTGGCTCAATGTCACAGGGGTTAAGATGGTAGCTCAGTGTCGGCCACATCTTGCTTTACGTCAACAACCAGTCGTAAGCAGAGGCAAGGAATGTCACCATCTTGCTTTATGTCTAACAACTAGGGTCAAGCGGATCACAACGCCATGTTTAATTCCTAACAACTAGTCAAAAGCATGACTCATCTTTGCTTTTTAGCATCTAACAACGCAGGTCAGAAGCAAGGAACACATCAACAACTCGCTATACGTCTAACAACTAGGTCGGTTTTAGGAATCATCTCTTTTGCTTTACGCCTAACACCAGGGTCGGGCGGAAGGATCACACGACGCCATGCTTTACGCCTAACAACTAGGTCGGGCATGACTCATCTTTGTTTACCGCCTTAACAACGAGGTCGGCGCGATCATCTGCGGGTTAATGTATTGGAGCTTCAAGGTTCTCTCTGTACCATGTCGCAGATGAAATGATAGCGAATCTCTATGTTTCACTGTCAGTGGAACACATGATTCTCTCGCCATTTCACGCAGTTCTCGATTGTCACATAGAATCGCTGTTGCTCTCTATCTCCAAATCAAATAGGCTCGCCGCTGAACTGGCCATATAGCTTCGCAACCAGCGTAACATGCGGTAATGTACTCGCCTGCTGTGCTAACATAATACTAGATTGCTTCCTACTTCGCCACGGAATCATAGTCATCCCAAATCAACAACATCCTGGTGCTTTTTCTCACAAGAACGCTCTAATCGTGACCATTATTCCACTAATGTGAAGTCGCGATCCCCATCATAGCCGAGACCATAATCCACCGTACCTTTACGGTGTCTCATCACATGTTTTGCAGTACCAATTAGGTGAATACGCCCCGCTCTCTACCGCCAACCCACTCAAGGTGTTCATCAAGAAATGTATGTCCGGTCTCGGTGTTTGTCGAAAAGAATAACGACATTTAATAACTGCCCTGCATGCAGAGGCATCTTATAAACCGATGAAGCATCGACCAACAATCCCAACTTCGCTCATGGGAGTATTTCTATGGACTTGGCTTGCATTCTAGCATGTCAATCTCTTTAAGATTTCAACCTGTAATTTCCCCTGGTTAAGGAAGATTCTCTCCAGATTCCCCATACCTCAAGGCCTAAGAAGTAAATGCATTAGATCAAGGTCTTTCATCTCAAATTCTCGCAAGTCTCCTCATACATTGCTGCATGAACTTTTCTTTTCCGCTAAGAATACAGTCATCCATATATGCGAATAGTATTATCCATACTTGAAGTAGAGATTTGAGTTTGTTTTACTCTGTAAAGCCTAAGCTCGCTAAGAAACTGTCTATACGGCCAAAACAAGCTCTAGGAGCTTGCTTAACTGCAGAGGCAAGGTTTCTTCAGTTCCCATAAACATAGAGACTTCCTGCTCTAACCTCAAATCCTTGATTGCTCTATATACACTTCCTCTCTCGATAACACCATTCGTGAAAGCTCGCCTTTCATGTCCATCTGGTTTAGCTTCCATTTCATTTTGGCAGGAAGAGTTATAATGGTTCTGATCGAAGTGTATTCCGCCACGCAGTTAATGTCTCTTCATAGTTGATACCTTCCTTATGGGAAAAGCCACAAGCGACAAATCTTTTTCTTTTATATTTCTTAATACTTCCATCAACATTGAAGAGCCATTGATGATACCACATCTATTTACTTTTTGTCCTGGGAACTATTTCTTATACATCATTCTTTGTTATGGATTTGTATTCCTCTGCCATGGCATCTGCCCCCACTGGATACCTCTTCAAAGCATGGTTCTTCATCAAGAAGATTTGCACATCAAAGCCGTGTAACCTGAGAATGGCTTTGGTCTCTTCACTGCCTTGTGGTTCCTTCGAACACCATACTTTCCATCTTGAATAAGCTCTCTTGCCCAAGCAAGCTTTCTTTTTATGGGAGAAGGTAATTTGAAGAGGTTATTGAACTTCTACTATATCACGGTCTTATAGAAGTTCCTCATCAAGGGAAGCTATGACTCTTGGCTGTACTCAGCCTCTAGGAACTCCCTCCTCATGGATTCTGTAGTCCCCGATTTGCTGTGTGTTCCTCTTTCTGTTTTCAAGTCGGTATCTTCTTCGATTTCTTAAGTGTTGTTTCTTCTTCAAAGGTCACATCCTTTCTGATATCAATGTGGTGGTGACATGGTATGTAGATTCTCCAAGGCCTTGGAGACTTACAAATATTCTCTTCTTTCCCAAGGGTTCCAACTTGTTTCTTTTCTTCGCATAATGGTACAAACACTGGACAACCAAAATATTTTGAGATGGCTTATTCCCCAGCTTTTTCCGGTGAACATCTCTTCCGTGTCTTGAGCCCAAGTGCACCATGGGCCAATTTGCTTTGCACATAAACAACTGCCATTGTCATTTCTACCTATTAATTCATAGGAAGATTCAAAGATCTCACAACTTCCGCAAAGATGGTTCCTCGTTTTCCATTCTACACCGCTTTTTTGGAGATCTTGATCCCACCATCTTTGCGTATATTCACTTAATTCCTTTGAGGTATATTTTCCTCCATTATCCTAATCTTAAGTATCTTAATCTTCCTTACGTATGGGTTCTCTTATCAAGGCTTTGAACTTAAAATATATCCAGGTCTTTTACTTAGAATAATTATTAATGCAATGATACATAGTATACATACCATTATTGGAGGATGATGGTATCTCTACTAACATATCTTGGAATGAACACCCTAGACTCCTTCTTCAGCCTTTCTGGCCTCTTCAAAAACGGGTTCTTTGACGTTTTTCCTCAGTACATCCATCGAGATACCATGGTCACCTTTGAGTTCCGGTAAACCCGTGATGTGCCTTGCATATGTATGGTAGTGCCTTGTAGTTGATGTGAGCTAATCTTCTAGAGTTCACATGGATTCTTCAATATGCGGTCATGGCGTGCCTTTCCTCGAGTGACCACCTTCTTTTTACCATCGATGATTGCTTCATTTATGATTTCTTTAGCACGTTGCATTCTGCACCCTTTTGCTATAGCTTCCCCATGTGACCTCGAGCAAGGTCACCAAAACAACAAGCAAGAATAATATCCTTCTTGATAATATAAAACAATAGCATCAACAATCATCACACAGAGTTCCTTTAGAGCTATTATTTATAATTTAGCAAAGATTAAAGGTAAGGAATACAATACTAAAATGAGGTCAACACTCTCTTTAGTGTTGTGACCAAGCATTCTTCCATGGCAATCCTGAAACTAACACACCTAGGTTTCTCCTAGAGGAGGTAAGTATCGTCATAAAGTATTCTCACATGTTATCAAGTATAATACCTTACTTATGCATTGCTATCTCAACTAAAGTCATTAGCTGTCATGTGTACCTTTGAATCTTGATTAATCAAACCTAGATTCTTGTCCTCAAGAATGAGTTGAGTGTTGTTGTTTTTCTTCCGTGTCTCCTTCACTCAAGTGACGAAAATTTTCTTCAACTTGTCTCGTACCAAGACAATATGCTATCTTGACAAAAGGTTAGGTTAGAGGATAAACTTTATGATCAACTCCTTTAATCCTTCTAATGATTTGATCATGTAGCTTCAACATGCAACACTGACAAGATAATCTCATAACAAATAGATGAATATTAGAATGACTACACCGTTGTACTCGTCTTCAATGTGTTGATCTTGAGATCCTCGATCTATGGCAAAAAGATCCTCTCCTAGTCACTTTAGGGAAGCTTCTAACCATTAACCATAAGGTGAGTATGCCCCGAGCATTTGGTGTGTAGCGCCCCATCCGGTAGCAGCCGTAATCATTACCAAAACTTCAAGAGTGATTGCAATCGGTTCTACGGCTGCAACTGCAATGGTTCTGAGACTGCAAGAATCAGAATCAAGGTAACTCAGAATCGCAACTTAGGGTTTTAAGGAGGGAAACCCTAATTTTCAAATCAATTTTGAAATTTCCATCGTGGGATACGCTAGGCTGAGGCGAAGTTAGTCAGGCAACAATTTCAAAATCCAACTTTCTTACCCTCAATTTGATCTATGGATTTCAAGGACTCCAGTGTTTCCTCGGCTTCGGGTACTGCTACTCGGGTAATTTCAAAATAATCTGGTTTTCTTGCACTTTGTGAAACTAGGGTTTCACTTTGCAAAAGATCCAACCACTGAAAATGTGCACCTTGTGGGTGCCAAATTGGATCCTTGGGGGGGAGGGCACAACTTTCTGTAGGTGTTAGGGAGTCAGTGTACTCACTTTGCAAAACCCTAATTTTCAGAAAGTGGTAACAAGGGATGCTTTTACTCTTGCAAATCGCGGCTTCGTGTTGGCTCGGTTACCATGTTAATGTTTATGCCATTATTATAGTTCTTCGTATCTAATAGATAAGAGCATACAAGAACAAGATCACTAAGAAAATACACATTCACAAGAGACACAACATTTATCCCGAAAACCCCTGGGAAGAAAATCCAAAGAAAAAAAAACTCTTCTTATCATGAATAGCTTATACAATGTTCAAGAGATAACTTAAACCAATACGAAGTCCCTCCCAAGAGATGCTTCACTTCTCCTCTCTCTGTAATTATAGCTTGGCTCTATAAGAGAAATGAGCGCGAGTTGTGTGTTTGAAGTGTGAGGCTAGCCTCTTATTTATACAAGACTGACATCAGCAGAAGGTCAACTCAAGTGTGGTCGACCTCTCATTCTGTGTGGGTAAACCCACCTTAATTAATTCGGGTCTTCCATAATAATTGTCGGGGCCGACTTCTTATCCTGCACTTTATAATTGTCCGATGACCAATCCCCAAAAGGGATTTGGTCCTTATACAACATTTACATGATTAATCCACAATGGGAGATTTCAATCCAATAACACATTAATAATAATGACATGATTAATCCCAAGAATGGGGATTTAATCCAATCATAATAAGAATGCCCTTCGCAGCTTGTATTTATTTCCCCAACAACCCCAATGATTAGTCAGACCCTTCGGATTTTATTAAGGTGAAGAGTCACCCAAGGGAGATCAAGGGTTAGAAGAGTTACATTTCAAAATTAATAAAAAGCAACTCATTAGGAGAAGGAGGGCACACTCTTTGAGGGAGAGGTTGAGAGAAGGTGAAGGGGAACGCATCCCAAGGAAGAGGTTAGCCTGGGGAGGAAGAGATACAAGAAGGAGGGTTTGGCACACATCCCAAGCGGAGTGGGATTGACACACAACCTAAGGGCATTTGCAACCATTAATACAATCTGTACAACAACAGAAGAGGGGGTCGTACAACTATGTAAGTTGGTCGTACAACAAAGGAAGGGCACAAAAATCGATGTTGTAAGTTTACAACATGTTGGCATGATTTTCTGGCGCATTTTGTCAGTTTTAATCTTCTATTCATATTACCTTTCTTTTGGCATTTTCTATAAATATGTTGATCATGCTTTGTGGAAGAAATTTGTTGGTTGTCCTGTCGTGCACAGTTTCCTGCATTACGGACGTAGCCCCTAGGGTGTAGTTCCGGGGACTATTTGTATAGAGTCGAACTTTGCTTTAATGAAGTGTGGAGCTCTCTGTGTTTTTTATGTTGATGCTATTTGCTGTTGTAATAGTTTAGAATTTCCTTGAGATGAATAAAACATTCCGTCTCCCAATATCCATATTTCCTTTTAGGTATCATGTTTTATGGATAGATTTCGGTGCCAAATGAGGGTTATTTCGTCTGTTCACAAAAATTATTTCCAATGCTATTTTGTATTTCGTGAACTTCTGTCTATGAGTGTTTCACCAAAACAATCGGCTGGTCAGTTCTATCTTATAGGGACTAAATCTTAATGACTAAGTGTATGTTGAACTAAAATGTAATTTTCAACACCGTTCTTAAGCTTCCTTCCTCATCCAAGTAAGTAAATGATTTATTGTAACAGCCTAGAACAACATGATGTCGGGTCCTTCAAATCCAATCCATGTACCCAATGAGTAAATCATATGAGTCCACAAAGGTATGATATTCAAATCAACTTTTGTGCCAAGTCCATTGGACATGCCCACCATTCTTTATTTATTTTTCTTGCCCCAGCTAACTCCAAGACCAACCTTGCTCCTTTAGGGTTTTCCAAGCTGTTTCGGTTTATCGAATCTTTCCACCATCTTAGGGATCTAGATACAACTACATCTGTGGTCCCTAATCTCCAAAATAACAATGGTTGGTTATTAATCTTACCCTTCCACTTCAATCATGTGTAACCCAGAACTTAGCTTTGCTTGTTATCTAGGGTCATGACAAATTCAGGGCAAAAGTTGATTGCCCATGTTCTCAACTCCACAGCCTTGCTGTACAACGTGTGCAATTGCTTTTCACCCTTGAGGTCAATTCATGTACATATGATTTCACCACCAACCCCAACATTGAAATAGGTTGTTTCGGTCTTGCCCTAATCGCTTCAACTCATTCTAGGCCCTTTGGGAGTTGGTTGTCCCATCAAAGATTTCTAAAAACGCTGGTTTAGTCCCATTTTTCCTCCTGCTCCACCTTGCTTTTCACTTGTCTCCCAAGCTCTTGAAAGTCGATATTCCCTTGTCGGGTCATAAAGACATTTAGCACGCCTTATATTTTCCTCCAATGTATTTGGATCACCATACAATATTTTGTCACTGATAAATGAGGGTGTTGCCGCTTATACACTGAGACGGAAGAAATCTCTAATCCACTTCTATGCGGTCCTTAGTAAGTAAGAGTTCAGTGCTTCACCTAACTTCTCAACTCCTCCTGCCTAGGCTTACTCCTAGTGGAGCCAAGGGGGGTAGTCCCTTAACAAATATGGCTCTTAAGGTTTTAAGCTGGTACACAAATTGAAATCTTAGGGAGCTTAATTATTCTTTCAAAACCACTCAACCATAAACCTAATAAAACATGAAACAAACATTCACCACGACATATATATAATGTACTTGCATCAAAAAGGATACTAAGAAACACCAGAGGTGCAAGTTTCATTTGGGACATTAAATATATAACCAATTATGAAATGAAGCTTGTGGCTTTGTTGAGTGTGAAAATTTGAGACCAATGCCTTAATGAGAATCGTGGGCAATGTAGTTCAGTGTTTTATTAGGGTAAATTAAAGTTCGCTAATTTGAAATGGTTTGGGCCTCCTTTGAGGTTAACTCTTTGTTTTCGAAACTTGCGGAAGGCTTTACCAAAACCCAATGGTCACCAGTAAACTCACTCTGTAAAGTGTCGGATGTCCAAACGGGTGGGAAGCCAGGTCCAAAGAGGGCCCGCCTTTCAGCTCTCAGTCGCAATTTCGCATTTTCCGCATTGCATTGCTAATAACTCTCTAGTTGTCCCACTAAAACTATCAACCACTCCACCAACCCAACGTGTAAGTTGAACCATTCTAAAGGTAGACGTATACTTTAGCTCAAGAATCGGAAGGGTCGGGAACCGCATTGAGAGTCAGAATTTGTTTTTATTTTATGACGTAAAATAAAAGGTATTAGACTCCATCAATAAATCCAAGACCCACTGTGCCCCTTTCGAGGTCACGTGAGGGGATGGCTGTGATTTTGCCAAATTGAAATTACCAATTGAAACTAATCTAACAATTAGTGTTCTACTTGCAAAAAATGGAAAATTTGATTCAATGAAAATTTTGCAAAAATGACACAACTAACGGACACCGGCTTCCGGGAATGAAGAGCGTGTCCTATAGGCTCACTGACATTATGATCTTGTACAATGCTTATGGAAGTGACTTGTGACCATTCATTGGGGGCCTGCCAAACCTTACAATGTTTTACAAATAATTATGAAGTGAAATGGTGTCTCCTCGGGTCCCTGATGCTCCTAATCCGTCCAAAATGGACAGAGTTTCCTTCTATCTGTTCATCAACCCGCTGCGAAAACAACGAACAAAGGATGATGAAAGATGACCAAAAACACTTTGAAGTGTCTTGGGTTATTAACAAGAAATCCACAAAAATTGACTAAGTAAAACCTATGTAAAACTAGCTAAATTTCAAATTTAAACTAAGTAAAAGGAAGCCTTTTCCTTTTGCTACTCTTTTCGGCTGTCCTAAAAACAAAATGTAAAACAATAAGCTTTGTTTTTCTTGAATAAGAAAATTGCAGCACTTTTAGAAGAAACCTATCTTGGGCCTTTAAAGATCATTTAAAAGATTAAGACTAAAAGAAAACAAGCAGAAGCAAGCTAGATCTAGTTAAGACTTTCTTTATAAATTGAGATCTAACTACTTGCTTTGAAATACATAAAGCAAAATGAGATATTCAAATTTAGACACAACAAATCTTTTCACTTTATGAATGTTTAGAACAAGTAAACAAAGAAAATGAATTTGTTGAGATAGAGGGGAAATAAATGCTTGAAATTTTTTAACCCTTTGGCAATGGAGTCTCTTGTTCCGATGGAGAATGGAGGGACTATGTTACTTCACCAAATTTTGAAGAAAGGGGCAGCAAGCAAGCTTAGCCTAACCTTCAAATGAGATATCCTGCACAACTTCAAACTTCTTGCAAAGTGGTTAATCGCATTGGTGTCATATATTTTATAAGAATTTGAGAGCATGAAATGTGTTCAAAAAATGAGCATGCACATCCAACTACCTATATATATAAGACAAATAGAAGATAAGAAACAAACAAGCTTCCTACCTCTATCCTATTGAGAGATAACTCTCCTTACAAGGCCAAGATTCACCCAAAGAAATTGCAAGAAACAATCAACAACACATATACCTCATGTACACTATACACATAGATGATCCACATACATAAGCTCTACACCATCAAGTAGCCTCCAAAGCCTTTTATTCAAATATGAATGATAAACTGATTACAACAGCAAGCATCTCACCCAAGCTCCAACTAGCAAGTAAAGGGAGAGCTCACTCTTATTTATAGTTATTTGGGTGAAGTTCCCAATGAGGGGGGCACATGGCATCTCAAAGGAGGGCTTAATTTCATGTAAGAGACGCCAAGGTGGGATGAGGGACAAGCCACCCTCTCCCACACTCAAACGCTTGTCAAACCAGAGTCAAATGGGGAGGAGGGTGCACCACCTCTCAAGAGTGTGGGTCGCCATCTGGCAGCGCCACCTCTCCAAGAGGGCGCACCTCCCAAAAACACATGTGCCAAAATCTCTTAAGATCCAAACTCAATCACTTGCCAATCAACATGATCTTGTCCCCTTGACTATCTCTTTGACTTTGTGCTCCTTTATTTTGTCTCAATCTTGTCCCCACATATCTTTTATTTTTCCCCTATCGATTTTTATTGAATTAAATGACCTTTTTGGGTTTTTTTAGAGGAATCAATTCTGGCGATTAAAATCACTAATTTTACTCAAATAAGTGGTACTTAGGTAACACGTAGGTGCTTTAGGTCCAAAAAATGAGCATCCCCATGGCCTTATTTGGTGCCCAAATAATTAATTTTTTAATGTATCTTTATTTTAATTAAAATTGTTTCCACTGGCAATTTTTAATTAATCAAAAATTTAAAATCCTAGAGGGGATTTAATACATTTCCATAAGACTCTAGAGGATGTTTAGCATGGTATACATTAGACACTCAGGTTATATCCATGCTCAAACCTAACCATGAGCATATACTCAAACTCTGGAGGAATTGAGTGAAAAACTCGTAAATTATAAATTGCCTGAAGACGACAAAAATATAATTAGTAAGTGAAAAAAACACTCAAGAGTAACTCACTAGGACTTAAGGTGGTTAAGACCTTTACAAGTTCATCATGCAAACACTTCTTATTACACTTTTTATGGAAAATGTAGAGTGTGGTGGTCTTTTATTGACCGGCTGAACCTTTGAACTCTGAATTTGGAACAAGTGATGTTCAAACTTACTGAAGTCCATCCTAGTAAATTTTGATGGATAACATTACTATATGGGACGGTGCTTGATCCTTCAGAAAGGCGGGAGAGCATGCGGTGAATCCTGCACTTGTCCCTACATCACGTAAAACATCTCGGCCAAAACAACATCAACGACATGTATATGAAGACCAAGCGTAAATTGAAATTGCACAATTATTATAAATGTAAATACAAAAATATATTACAAAAATGGAAATGAACTATTGTACATAAAGTATAAACGGAAGAAAGCGGTGATAAATAAAAAAATTTAAAATGAAAAGGGTTAGAGATAGGTTACAGATGATGCCCCATGACATCAAGTAACATTATTGATGAAAAAACTTTAAAAACTGTCTGCTTACTAGTAGCTTTAACCTCTCCACTGTCTGACTGGCTGAAGAAGAAACTGCATGAATCAACCATGTCATGGATGAAACAAGACTTCATATGTCTGAATAATCCCTGTCTAAGATGACTCTTTGAAGATCCTTTTCCAAGCTTTAACTTGGAGTTTTCCTCTAATATGCCCACCCAAGAAACATGTATTTTTCTTCATTCAACCAAACTTTGAAGTTTGGTAAGCCTTGTAATTTTTTATGAATCTTTGCATTGGACTGTCACAATGGAAGGCTAACCACTGCTCAATGATCCGAGCGTAATTGTATATTCCTCCAATTTCCATTTACCGGGCCATTAAGTTTAATTCTGATGGTTGAGAAATTGGAACTGAAACTAGAACTATCAAGGAATCTTCTTCACCCATCATTCATGATCATCACAATTGTCAAAAATTTTCTTTGAAGAGACGCATTCCTCGTGGAGGAGGGTGGGGATTTGAATTTCATTCCGCGGATACTCAATCATTTCTTGTCCTCAAAAAACCTTTGTTTCGCGACCGCTAATGACCATTCATAGGCTCTTCCGGAATTTCTAAGTGAAACTCCTTACTTTGTTTATTGTGAAACTCTGGCCCTATAGGGTCTGAATACTTTATACAAGCTTCTACCTCTGCAATGTGAGCTTCCATGTCCCGGAATCGTGATTGTACGAGCTGAATCTCATAATCGGATGACATCCTCAGAATTTCATCAAAATCCAGGAAGCATCCTAATTGATTTTTTTTATATCTGGAGGTTCCTTATCCTTACATTTTTCCATGAAAGCTTTAGTCAACTCTTTGAAAGTTCAAATCTGTTTATCCTTAAGTCTTGTAAACCAATCAAGATCATCATCATCAAAGGACAAGATAAACAATTTCATTCCCACATCTCTTCATATGGGTATTGCAACACCATTTATTGAAGCAATGTGAAACTCTCCGAACATGACGCCTAGCATCAATAACATCATCATTTTGAAAAACAAGGTAAATTTTCAATTGCTTTCTCTATAATCACATGTGGATAACCACTTAATGCAGAAAAATCGATTAGGTTTTTATAAAGATCATCCATTTAAATTAGATTTATTAAAAAGGAAAAAGTCTAACAAAAATGGACTAGGACCCAAAAACTAAGGATCCCGGTTGAGAAGAAATGGCTAGCTCCTCCTCCAAAACACCTTCGGTTCAAGGATGAAGCAGCAAATCATGAGTTCTCTCGTGCATCGCTTTGTCGTAAATTATTTTGAAGGGAGTCGCTAGATGATCAAGTTTATTCTAAGCAAACAAGAAGCATCAAACAAAACAAAAAGCAAAAGGAAAAACAAAGTCGTATTCCCGAATAAAAAAGATTTTATCCCCTAACGACACCAAAATGTTACGCTTTATACACACCCCGGAGGTTTTTGAAGAAATCTTCAATCCAATTTCTGTGTCGTGCTAGGGGCAAGTGAGAGTTAAGGTGTCAGTCACCTAATCCTCAACTCCTCCGCTTAGGCCAACTCCTAGCGAAGCCAAGGGGTAGTCCCTAACAAATATACTAAGGCTTTTAAGCTAAGTACACAAATTGAAATCTAGAGTTTATTATTCTTCAAACCATCAACCATAAACCTAATAAAACATGAAACAAACATTCACCACGCATATATATATATACCCTTGCATCAAAAGATACCGAAACAATTATTAGGTGTTTTACTTACATTAAATATGTATAACCACTGAGGAAATGAAGCCCGTGGTTTCTCACGTGAGCGTGAAAAATCGAGACCGCTGCCTTAATGAGAATAGTGGGCAATGTAGTTCGAGTGTCTTATTAGGGTAAATTAAAGTTCATGCATCGAAATGGTTTGGGCCTCCTTCTTCTTTCTTTGCCAACTCTTTGTTTGGAAACTTATGGAGAGCTTTACCGAACCCAATGGTCTCACCAGTAAAAAACTCACTCAAAATGTTGGATGTCCAAACTCCGGTGGAAGCTAGGTCCCTCGAGAGTGGGCCCGCCTACTTCTCGTGTCACTGCTACAAGCCCCATTAGGTTAACAATTTTGGGGTTAGTCCCTTAATTAAAACTATCAACTAATTCACCAACCCGGGGCCAGGCGCGAACTTAATTCCCAGCCAGATCGAGATTTTCCAGTCGAATCGAAGGGTCGAACCAGACCAGAGTTGGTGGGGAATTTGTTTTATTTATGAAATAAAATAAAGGTATGAGACTACTACTAACCGACTCCACCAATGCCTCCCTTCGAGGTCGCTAAGGGGATTGTTTATTTGTCAAATTGAAATTGTCGGAATTGAAACTAATTCAACAATTAGTATTCTACTTGCAAAAAAAAAAAAAAAAAAAAAAAAAAAAATTTTGCAAAAAATGACACAACCAACGAACACATCGCTTCCTGTGGGAA
This sequence comes from Picea sitchensis, assembly GCA_010110895.2. NCBI lineage: Eukaryota > Viridiplantae > Streptophyta > Pinopsida > Pinales > Pinaceae > Picea > Picea sitchensis. The sequence continues at coordinate 4,780 of SNQJ01S0187230.1, read as the reverse complement.
TGAAGAGCTGAACCCGATAGGCTCTAATCGATTTTATATGATCTTGTACAATGCTTATATGACTCTGTGACCATTCATTAGAGTCACAGCCTTTACAATGTTTTACAAGGAAATTATGAAGTGAAATGGTGTTCCTGGCTCCCTGATGTTCTAATCCTACTTCCAAATGGACAGAAGTTTCTTAATCAAGTCAGGTCAACCTCACAGAAACAGCGAACAAAGGATGATGAAAGATGTCCAAAAACACTTTGAAAGTGTCCTTGGTTATTAGGCAAGAAATCCACAAGAATGGACTATAAAACTCAAATATGTAAAATCCAGCTAAATTTCAAATTTAAACTAAGTAAGAAGGTGGAAGCCTTTTTCTTACTTCATACTCTTTTCGCCGTCCTAAAACAGAAATATAAAGATAGTTAGTGATTTGCTTGAATAAGAAAATTGAGCTATTAGAAGAAACCTATCTTTAGCCTTTAAAGATTGCCAAAAAGATTAAGACTAAAGAAAACAAGAAGCGTTAGATCAGTGTAAGACTTTTATAAATTGAGATCGTAATCACTGAAGCTTTGAAATACATAAAGTAAAAGGAGATATTCAAATTTATAAGCAACAAATCTTTTATTTTATGAATGTTTAGAACAAGTAACCAAAGAAAAATGAATTTATGGAGATAGAGGGGAAATAAATGCTTGAAATTTTTTTAACCCTTTGGGCAATGGAGTCTCTTGTTTCGATGGAGAGTGGAGGGGCTATGTTACTTTACCAAACTTTGAAGAAAGGTGGCAGCAAGCAAGCTTAGCCTAACCTTCAAATGAGATATCCTGCAAAACTTCAAACTTCTTGCAAAGGGGTTAAACCTCCAGATTAGTGCCATATAGTTTTATAGCACCTGAGAGCAATGGAAATTTTAAACAAAATGAGCATGCAACATCAACTACCTTATAGAGATAGCGACAAAAATAGAAGATAAGAAACAAACAAACTTCCTACTTCTATCCCATTGAGAGATAGCTCCCCTTACAAATCCAAGATTCACCAAAGCGAAATCGCAGAAACAATTGGGTTTCCAACAACACATATACCATGTACACCATACTACATAGATGATCCACACAATAAGCAAAGCTCTACACTCATCAAGTAGCCTCCAAAGCCTTTTTTGGCTCAAATATGAACGATAAAACTGATACAATAGTAAGCATCTCACCAAGCTCCGGCAACCAGTGCGAAAGGAGAGCTCACCTTTATTTATGTTAGATTTAAGTAAGTTCCCAACGAGGGGCTTTCAATGAAAATCCTCAAAGGATATGGCCACCCATGTGGTGAAAAAGTAGTGTTTCTGCTGTAAGTGTGGGATGAAATCTTCCAGCTGTTCCTCCCACACCAAACACTTGTCAAACCAAAGTTAAATGGGGAGTAGAGGCTGTGCAAACACTCTCAAGAGCGGGTCTTTTTCAACTCTCGGGGGTGCACCTCCTAAAACACATGTGCTAAAATCTTCCAAACCAAATCTTCAATCACTTCCGCCGGGGCCAATCAACATGATCTTTGTCCCCTGATCATCTCTTTGACTCCTCTGCGCTTCTTTGGCTCTTGCCTTCAATCTTGTGTCCCTGTTATATCTCTTTGCCTTTTGCCCTCTGTTGATTTTGGCCGAAATTGTTCATCTTTTGCCTTTGAGTATAACTACTCTTTTAAGGCGATGCCAAAATCACTAATTTAATTCTAAAATGGTAAGTATCGTGAATATTGGCGTTTTAGGTCCGAAAAATGGGAAGAATTTGCGTCTAATAGCCCAAAATACCTTTTAATGCGGTGAATTCCTTTGGCGTTTATCTAAAAAATTAGGCTGCTAATTCAATTTCAATGAATCAAAAAAAGTACCTGAAACTCTGTAGGGACTTTTAGAATATTTCCATAAGACTTTTATAGATGCTTCAGCGGTAATATACATTAGGAATAAATTTGTATTCTCCTTGCTCAGCTCTTCAATCATTAAAGCATATATCTTGTTCTCAAGAGGGATTGAGTGAAGAAACTCATAAATTATAAATAGCCTTAAAACGGAAAAATATAATTATGCAGGAAAATACCCCTGGTGCGCCAACCCACGCTAGTGGACTTAAGGTGGCGACCTTTCTTTTACAAGTTCTCATATCATGCAAACACCTCTATTGCATGTACCTTAAGTGGAAAAGTAGAGCAATGGTGAGTCTTATGACCAAATTTTAACTTCAACTCCTAATTTTTAACGTAAGTGATGTTCAAACTTTGGTTGCTCACTGGAAGTCCATCCTAGTGTAACTTTGATGCGGGATGCAATGAGGGAAACCCACTTTAGGTACCTCTGGTTTTAACTTGCTCAACCCTGATGAATGCCGTTGGAGATTTCAATAGTTCAGCTAAATCCTCTCTCTCATAATTGCCTATTGTCATATTTCCGCTTGAGTCTTCAAAGAACTCTTCATTTTCGTCATAGTATCGCTTAAGCTAAGTATTTCAAAATGAATCTCTCTTGGAAACCCTCCTTAGGTAATCTTCATCAATGCAAGCTGTGACTGTAATCTAACTCAACCCATGACATTGATAAGTTTCCTTCCACCGACAGACCATAATTCTCCTTCCCGAAAGAGTAATTATGCAATTGGAAAAAATTTCTCATACCCAACAACCATGTTTCCTCATCTTCATCCTTCTTGTATGCCTCATCATCAAAGGTAGGAGGTTCGATCTTTCTCATTTCTCAGAATTGTCCACCCCGTAACCTTCTCTATTCTCCCCACGATGAATTGGGCGTGCTATACGCTTTCCTAAAATAATTCTTTGGTGAGTGGTAATGTTTTCTATCATCACTTATTGTTTCTTTTCTTTCACCATGAGATCTATGACTCCTTGAGTTGCTTGACTCTTTCTTCTTATCCATTTCTTTTATATTTTACTCAAGCTTTGTATCAACTTGATATTGAAGCCGACCTTTATTGTTCCTTGTATTTCATAATATTCTCATTATCAACTTTATAGTTTTGTACATCTTTTTTTAGTCCCTTTATGGTTTCTACCGGAAGTTAAGGCGCCCTTGATTTCTATACCATCAACACCCAAATCTATACAAAACTCAACTCATCATCATGGGTGTAAGTTCTCTGCGCTTTTTCCATGTTTTTTGGACTTTATGTGTTGATTCTGTCCTGCTCTAATCACTGCTAATTTCGCAGTGTGTGCAATAAGATATGCTAGATGAATTCATGCGACAACGCCTTTAAAAAATCCTTGTAATCTTTCCACGTAATCCTTTCTTCCTGATTCTTGATGATCTTTCAACATCCCAAAATTCTATTGCATACACCATTAATATTAATAATTTTTGTGCGCATCACGCCTTTGCATAAAGCGGCTGACTAGTATTTTTCCGCACAAAATAAATATGCATTGTGCAACACTAATACTTAGCTCGCATGACGATTTCATGCCGATCTTTGGCCCATACATGTCTAGTATTGAACCAATGGCTCTGTAACTTCTTGTTGGTCTCTGACCCATACAAGTCCAACATTGAACCAATAGCTCTAATAACTTCTTGTTGTCTTTGGCCCATACAGTCTAGTGTTGAACCAATAGTTTCGATATTACTTGTAACGCCCCCAACCACCAGTCGGGCCTCGTCACACAAATCTCAACTTATATAGCTCTAATACCAAACTGTAACAAACCCAACCTATCGCTGAACAAATACCACCAAAAATCTAGTGTATAATTCTTCTTAGTGACATTGGTTCCACAAAATATTTATAACACCTAATTCCCAAGCTTCTGGGTCGCTTTCTTCTACACAAGCTTCTACCGTACACAACTTATAACAACGTAGCGTAACAGTATAATACAACTGCATGCACATGCATGTTGAGCAACCAAACATTTATGTGCACATAAATCGCCTTTTGGCGAACAGACTTGATCATTGTTTCAGCGCCGTAGCTTAGCCACACAATGTACCGTTTCTCCTTGCGCGAACAACGAATCGAGCCTCTTGCGCGGACATAGTATTTCCCTGTGCACATGACTTATCTAACTTTGCCTCATAGACTTATGACCATTATAAGAAGGTTATCTTAATGAAATAACTAATAACAACAATCATACAGAACATGTATGACTAATGACAATGTATAATAACATCACACTTACATGTATAAACGACATTATACAAAACACTAACAATTACTTATATGCAACAATACCACAAGAAATGTACCAGCCTACATAAGTAAATAACACACATCAAATTGGATGTTTATAAACACTTATCTTTTATGAAAGTCACCAATTATGTCCTTGACTCAGACGTCCCTCCCAACCATATACTGCTGCTCATAAGATTTTAACAATGTAAGTCGGCCTACCCAGCCATGGAATCCCACTGTGGAAAAAAAATATTCCTAATGCCAGTCTAAGGTCTAATAACAACAAAATTTCTTAGTCCAAGGTGCCCAATTGTTGCAACTAGCTTACAGTCCCTCGTTCCCCACACACATGTCACACCCTAGGAAGTTTTCCCCTTCTATTCTCAACAGTTCCTCGGCTGCCACACTTCCCTTTAGGGGCTTTAGAAAGAGGCCATAAAAGAAGTGTCATAGTCCTATAGCTATTTCTTAGTGCACCAGGGAACAATTCCCGGAAAACTCTCACTGGAGAGAATGCTCACGGGCCCATTAACCTCGCCTCTTCGACAACAAAATCCTCAATTGAGATAATGTTACTGATCAATAACCCCATTTCCAACCTG